>OZJO01004671.1:0-23775 GCA_900406225.1 Acrobeloides nanus | reverse complement strand
TCAAGAATCTCTGAAGTTGTTTAAAAATGTTGTCTATTATTATTTTATCCGGTTTAATAAATTTTGCTATTTCTCAAGCTCCGGGGTATTTAATTATTGATCCGAGTAACTTTCAAGCTTTGTCCGAAACCGAAATGGCATGTCTCTGGAAAACTAATATTCAAATAAATAATAGTGTTAATGTTGTGCCTTGGGTTTTTGCGACCCGCGTTTTTAAATCCGATGGTACTGTTGATCTCGCTGGTATAAGAACTCTTCAAAATGCAAAAACTGGTAATTTTATTTTTTGCGTTTATGTAACTTATAGGGCACTAGGCATTTGGTTAAGGTTACCGGGCAACGGTTACCGACTATCGGTTACAGACTACTGGTTACCGGACAACGGTTACTGGCTTCACAAAAGAATTTTCATGAAAAGTGATGTTCTACAAAGTTGTTCTTGAGATCATGATAAACAACTTTGGTTAAAAATTAAATTTTGTTGATGCAGGCAATGTTGCCTGATTTGGTAACGTTGACTGCGTAACCGTTTAACGGTAACCGTGATCGGTAACCGTCGCTGTAACCAAACGCCTAGTGCCACTTATAGAGCTCAATAATTATATTATTTAGCTGGCCGAGCATCTGGCGATGATTGGTTTATTACTCCAATTATGTATCCTAACCCAAATGGTGACCCATATGCTCAGGTAATTTAAAAATTTGCATAGAACTCGTTAAAGAGACTGACTGGACGGCTCCGGTTTTACAGCAAAATTTCTTTTAACTCTATTTCGGTCATTGTTAAAGCTTTTCGGATGTTCTTTTTCTCAGTTCTGTAGATTCAACCATGAAAAATACGATAAAAATATTGCCGAGCTGTAAAATTCCATTTTTTGGTGCTTAAAAATTAATAGTTTTAAAAAAAATGCTACTTTTAACATATATGTGTAAAAATTTATTACAATATGTTCTGATGGTCAAAAAATCTGAAAATATTTTATTCGTGTTTTTTACGCCAAAATGCATTGAATAGTGGGATCGATCGTCAGATTTGATGTCTCTAAAACAATTTAATGCGGGTTGTACTTTCGTAGCCGAAAAGCGGGTTGTACTTTGTAGCCGCATCTCGAACAAATTTATTTTCACAAAAAAGACCCTATTGGCGGTAATTTGATGCGAAAAATCAACTGCATGCATTCCTGAAGCGTGAAAATGCTTCATTGACCCTAATTCAGGAAAAATATAGATTTTTTCGACCTTTTTTATACTAGGATTTGGTTTGAAAAAACGTTTCTCCATCAACAAGTCTCGGTGGTGCAATGACAAAGCAGCGGCTTATTGGTTCAAAGGTCATGGGTTCGAATCCCGCTTGAGGCAAATTTGTTTGTACAAAGTCGAAGAATTTTTGCAAAATTTTTCGATTTTTACTTTGCTTTGTCGCTACACCACATAGGCTTATTGATGGAGAAACGTCTTTTCAAACCAGGTAATAGTATAAAAAGGTCGAAAAATCTATATTTTCCCTGAATCAAGGTCAAGGAAGCATTTTCACGGGAATGCGCGCAATTGATTTCCTGCAACAAATTGCCCCCAATAGGGTCTTTTTTGTGAAAAATTTTTTTTCGAGATGTGGCTACAAAGTATACCCCTTTTAAAAATGATCGAAATAAAGTTTTAAAAAAATTTGCTGTAAAACCAAAGCAGTCCGGTCAGTCCCTTTAAAATCTTTTTATAATAAAATCAAATTTTTATTATAATTGTGATCAGTTAAATCTAGATAAGCAATCTATCGCAAGCTATTACTGATGCTGGATTTGGTTGGGGTGATTTCGATGATACTTTATATATAGCAATAGAGCCTGGATTTTGGTCACAAAATAAAACAGCAAATCAACAATTTTTAATCGACCTAGCGGCATCTATGTTGGTAAATAAATTGAATCAATTTCGATTTTTTTCGTTAATTTTTACATGTTTTGGGTAAAATTAAATTTTTTAAATACTTTTCGACATTAAAAACGTGTTTTACGCTTAAAAAGACCCCTTAGCATAGGTTGCCAAGGGGGTACAGTACCTCCCTCATCACTCATCCTCGGACCTTCCGCCTTTATAGTCATTCATTCATCCATCATGAGGATTCGTGTACCCTCCTCCTTCCAATTCATTCATCATATAAATTTTTGAAAGTTTTATCATGTACTCCCCTAGTACCCCCTGAAAGGCCATTCATACATCCATCCTAAGGGTCCAGTGTATCCCCCCTACTTGTAAACTATGCCTTTTAGGATTTACAGTATAGTTTTTTATCGTTAAATAAATGGGAGAACCTTACATGGTCTCTTTAAAATAAGAAATCTTTTTTAGGATGCTCATATAAATTTTTTGTTCAAATTTATAAGTTTTTAGCATTTCATGAACTTTATTGGAGTCTATACGTCAAATTCTTATTGGGATCAAATAGTAGGCGCGGATTTTAACGCATCTATATTTTTTAACGGCAATGATTTACCATTTTTATGGTGGGTTAATCTTAATGGGCAACCGGTAAGTTTTAATCTTACGATTAAAAAATAAAACATTATTGGTGGCGGAGGATTACAGAGCTTGCAAAAGTCCTGACATTTGCCGAACAAGTGCTATAAGCAAAATATTAATGACTTTACGGGGATTAAACCGAGAACCCTCTGTGTATGACAAAGTTCTTTCGAGCGCTTTGGACCACTGGGCCAGTGCCACATGCGTTTGCTCACTGTTCTTTTGTGACATATGCTATACCTATTCTGCTCATCATTTATACGCTTAAAAGTTTAAATCCGACTCTTCCCACAATCTGCTAGAAAAATCTTGATGTAATTAAATTTTTAGGATTATTCTTCGTGGCAATCATTCGGTGGCTTCACAAGACAATTTCTTTTTGGGCACAAATATGCCATAAATAAAAATTATTGTGGTACTACAATCGATCTTATGTGGCGACAGTTTGATAATACAACAGAAAGCAGAATGATGCGAAGAAATGATAATGCGGCAAGATTTGAAAATCATGGAAAAAATTTAAAGAATTTTCGAAAAACACAATACTAAATTTTTTACAAAAGTTTTAACGCTCTTATAAATATTTTCCAAATTGTTTTTCGTTTAAATTGTATTATCTTTTCTTATTAATCAGCAGATATTTATAAAACATTATATAGTTTATTTCAATCAGAGTTAAAAAAAGTTTTTTCACTATGGTTGAGTGGCTAAGACGCTAGAGCAACAGAAATCAACCCAGATTCATATCCAACTGGCGGCATTTTCTTTTTGCATTATGCAATTTGAAATTTTTGCACAAAACACGAATTTAGCATTATTTAAAAAAAACCACAAAAAGTGATTTTTTGGGTCCCTCAAAAATCAGAAAAATCGCTCTAGCTCAAAAAGTAAGGCGTTTTGTCAAAAGACTGTTTCGAGAACAAATATAGTAGAATTCACAAGCTTTACAATGCCACCAAAACCATTTGATACGAATTTAAACCCATGGAGATATGACCATTTGAAATCGGGTACTGATTTCAAGAAGCCGACCTGCAGCATAGAGCTAAGTGAAAATTTATTGATTTTTTATTGGTTGATGTTGATGACTGGGGGAGGAAGAGTTTGAAAAATAAACACGACCTCCCCCTCTAAATGGCGCCCCCTCTAGAGGGAGGAGGATTGAAAAATTAACGCCCGGGGCATATTTTACAGTTTTTACAATATTTTAGTTTCTATAGGCTTTGTCAAAAAGTTTAAAACTCCAGTACTAACACTTCGTTAGTGTCCCTTGTTAGCTTGAACATCCCTATATATATGAAACAGACAATATTTGAGATACATATTTTAAGTATCATTTATTCAACAATTTCTTTGAACATAACATGAAGTTGAGGCGTTTAAATTTTTTAAGGTATTATTATCAGGTATGAAAGCACATACATGATTAGTGTATCTTTCATTATTTCCATTAGATGTATTCGCCAAAAGTATATTTAATGCAGATTGATCAAAGCGATGGCAGTTTACATATTCGTCGAAGCGACTTGTCTAAAAATCGACTTGGGATGCTTTACAAAGCCGACAGAAATTACACATTTTGATGGAAAATCCCCAGTTTTTTAGGATTTTTGTACGTTTAAGGAAAACCGATTTTTCGGGAGATTTTTCGCATTTTAGGATAAAAAATAGGTGACATAAATCTATGTAAGCAACAGATAATCCAATTTCTAAAGAAAAATATTTAATATCAGTTGGTGACAGGAAAAATAAGGTACTTATGCACTAGCAGCAATTTTTCCTGGTCCACCAATGCCTAGGCTTAGGCCTAATCCTAAGCCTAGGCCTAATCCTAAGCCTAGGCCTAATCCTAAGCCTAAGCCTAGGCCTAATCCTAAGCCTAGGCCTAATCCTAAGCCTAGGCCTAATCCTAAGCCTAGGCCTAATCCTAAGCCTAGACCTAATCCTAAGCCTAGGCCTAATCCTAAGCCTAGACCTAATCCTAAGCCTAGGCCTAATCCTAAGCCTAGGCCTAATCCTAAGCCTAGGCCTAATCCTAATCCTAAGCCTAGGCCTAATCCTAAGCCTAGGCCTAATCCTAAGCCTAGGCCTAATCCTAAGCCTAGGCCTAAGCCTTAGTAAAAATTTTATGTCACCAACTGGCATCTGCCCATTTTTTTAGAGTAAAATCCGTATTTTAGAGGAAAATCCGCATTATTTTGATTTGGAGAGAAAATCCTCATGAACCGGAAAATATTGACTTTCTTCAAAGACGAGAAAAATGCGGAAACTGTTGATTTTTTTCCCCTTAAAATTCTAGATTCTAGAGTCTCAAGATACCTTAAAATTACAATTTAGAAACGAATTTTGAGGAGCCATACAGTTTTTTACAAAACTACATCCAACCCATCTTTTTAAAATCGACAAAGAAGTTCGTGTCTTTTTCCATAAAAATGTAGTTGCACCAAACATTTCGACTTTTCTCTAAAATTCAATTTATAAGAAACATAAAATTGCTTATTACTTGAGAAGATTGAAGCGGTAAATATTCATACATTTTCGGATTTGTTGTTGCTAATATTGAATGTTCTGCCCTATGTGGCATCAAAATTCCTATATCATAAGGTTTGCGATTATTAAGGTCATGAATAAGATTCTAAATATATGTAAAATATGGCTTACATGAGCAAGACATAAGAAAGATTAAAAGGATATCTATGAGAATACTTACCGAAAAAGTAGTTTCAGTACTTGCTCTCATAGCTAACGAAGTATCAGCATAAAAAACCAAATCATAAGTTGCAAGAATTTCGGCTATAATTAAAGGTTTCCATCGATACTCATTAAGATTTTTAACAAAATCCGGGTATTTAGAGAAATTTAAATGACGAAACTCTACTTGAGGACATTTTTCCTGGTAGTCCTTAATTTCTGGAGAATCGATAGTTAGGTCTTGTAATAAATAAGCAATATATTTAATTTTATGAGCTTCAATCCCTTGTTTGAATTCAGGATAGTTGATAAAAGATGAACAATGGCACCTAAAAATTGTTTTATGCGCACAAAAATAGCAGATGAAAATTTCCAGAATTTCCACACCAAGTTAAAGATTTGTCATGGGAAAAAGAAAGAGAGTCGTTTTCGAACGAAAATTTCCTGATTTTCCACGTCAGTTTCTTATGTTATTGACTGGCCGAGAGAAAAAGAAAGTAGTTCCCGGACAAAAATTTTCCGATTTTTCACACCAGTTTCTTCTGTAAATGACTTGACGTCAGACAAAACAAGAAAGTTGTCCACAAGTAAAAATTTCTCTATTTTTCACACTGACAATGGGCCCCGCATACAAGGACATTTGTTAAAGGACCAGTACAATCATATGAAAACAAAGATATTCGAAAAGATCATGAAAAATGGAGCATTTTTTGTTTTTACAGCATGTTTTTAATCGTTGTAGTTTTCGAGATAATTGCGTTTGAAATTTTGAATTTGTTACAAGCTCTTCGTTTAGGGATGTTACATTGCCACGTTTTCGTGGCAAATGCCACGAATTTTGACTTTTTGCCACGCGCCACGTTTTTGAACATTTTGCCACGTTTTTGGGCGTTGTGCCATGTTTTTTAAAGAAAAGATCAAATTCATCGGGACCGATAATTTTTTAAAAATATTTATAATGAGTTATGGACTAAAACGAATGTTTATTATTTCAGCATATAAACAAGCATTTTTCAACAAAAAAATTCGCCTGCGGCGCTGGTTTTACATTGACTCAGGCACCATTTATACTTGCCGCTTTTCGCGCGCGTCTTAGTGCATTTTGAAGACACTGCGTCTTCAAAATGCACTAAGACGCGCGCGGAAAGCGGCAAGTATAAATGGTGCCTCAAGGATTTCAACAAAATTTTCGTCAAAAATCGAAATTTTCTGAGCATTTTCAGCTTAAAAACAAGCATTTACCAAAAAATTTTTCGCCTGCGGCGCCGGATTTTACTTCGACTAAAGATTTTTACCAAATTTTTCCATTTTTCAACAAAACAGCCCCAAATATGAAATTTTTTAAACCAAAAGTTCTTCATTTTCTGAGCATTTTCAATATTTAAACAAGCATTTTTCAAAAAAAAATTCGCCTGCGGCGCTGGTTATTGCATTGACTCAAGGATTTCAACAAAATTTTTGTCGAAAATTTCTAAGCGTTTTCCGCTTAAAAATTAGTGTTTTCAGCAAAAAAATTTTCGCGCCGACAGGCGCGAAAAACAGAATTAGGCCCAATTCCTAGCTTGAACCGTACGGTTCACTGTCAACCTTAACCGTGAACCGTACGCTAAGAAATTCTAGGAATTGGGCCTTAAACTGATTTTGAAATTTTTTAAAAACTCGAAAAAATTGCCTTGGTCCCCCCCCCCCCTCCTTATGTTTTTCTCAAATTTTTGAAAAATTTTCGAAAAAAACATAAGGGGGAACCCTTATGTTTTTGTCAAAAAATTTTGGAAAATTTTGAAAAAAAATCATAAGGACCACTTCTTAAATTTTGGGTCAGCCGCACACCCCTTTGCCCATGTCTGGACACGTAAATGCCACGTTTTGGCATGATCTTTGCCACGTTTTCTATGTTGGCATGTAACATCCCTATCTTCGTTGTAATACATAAACTTTTTTGAATTTTTTGCGGAAAAATCGATTTTTGCATCAATTTTTTAAATTTTCATAAAATGAACATTGTAGCAATTTTTTATAGCTAAATGAGACGAACAAAATGACATCAAAATTATCCAATTTGAACATTGTTTTGGGTTATTGAAACGAAAACATGAATCATAATTTTCGCTTCAATAACTCAAAACAATGTTCAAATTGGATCATTTTGGTGTCACTTTGTTCGCTCATTTAGCTATAAAAAATTGCTACAATGTTCCTTTAATGAAAATTAAAAAATTGATGCAAAAATTGATTTTTCCGCAAAAGATTCAAAAAAGTACAACGAAGAGCTTGTACACAAATTCAAATTTCAAACACAATTACCTCGAAAACCACAACGATTCAGAACATGCCGTAAAAACAATAAATGCTCAATTTTCCATGATCTTTCCGAATATATCATTTTTTCATATGATTGTAACTTACTGGACTGGTCCTTTAATGCTAATTTTTACTGTTTGAAAAGGGGGGGGGGTAAACTTTGCAGCAGCACTTCTGAAAAAAATTGTTTTTGAATTTTTGCAAAAATGACTTTTCTAGGGGCAATTTTATGCGAAAAATTGATTACTCGCATCCTCGAAACTTGAAAATGCTTCCTTGACCCTGATTCAGGGAAATAAGAGTGTGTATTGAAGCAAAAATATGAAAATTTTAGGTTTTTTTCCTGAATCAGGGTAAAGGAAGCATTTTCAAGCTTCGAGGATGCGCAAAATCGATTTTTCGCATAAAATTACCCCTAGAAAAGTCATTTTTGCAAAAATTTTTTTAAAATTTCGGAAGTGCTGCTGCAAAGTTTACCCCCTTTAAAAGAAAAATATTGATTTTGTAAGAGTCAAAAGTACTCTAAATTTGTCGATTTTCATAAAAATTTTTGTTATAGTCGTGTAGAGCAACACTAAAAATACTATTTTAGCAAAAAAATTCGAAAAATTGAGGGGGTCATCTATACCCCATTTTTGAGGTCATTTTTTAAAATATGGTAGTCTCTAGACTTAGGCTTACTAATTGGCAATATTATCTAAACATAATTTTAACTTACAACGCTTCGTGTAAATGATTCTTAGAAAATGCTGTCACTATCGCCAGATCATCTACCATAACATTTCTCTCTTTATATTTCTTATTAAAAACATTTAAAGCACCCAAATTTTTCTTCAATTCTTTTGTTTCATTACAAGATAGTTTAACTTCACCAAATATAGTCTCACATTCATTTATGGGTATCAAAAACTCTTCCGTATCCGATCCTTCCGTAATGAATATGCCCAAAAATTTCTAAAATAGTTTGTATAAAAAATATTTTGAGAAGATCTTATACTTCTTTAACCCTATATATAGGATTAAAACATATTATTAAATATAATATAACTAATATTATTCCAATATTGCGAAACTTGGTGGAACCAAAATAAGAGCGTCTAACCATTTTATTCCACGAAAAATTTTTGTTTTCGACAAAAACTTCATGTTCTTGGTTCATTTTTTGCTTTAGTATAGATTATGTAGATTTTATCGATTATATAGAACAATCGATTATAGAATAAAAATATTCAACGAGAATAAAAATTTTAATATATCAAATATTGAATATACAGTCCACGTCTCTAGAAAATGCCTAAAAACGTGGGTCATCATAGTGCAACCGGTAGGGATGCTCAAAGGTCATCTATAACGGGGAAGGTTCGATCTCGGGAGGTCAAAATTGACTTCTTCAATTCAGAGGAAGTGGTTAAAGTAAACCCTCTCTAAAATTACATGAAAAATTTTTGCCTTGCATTATTTTTCGATTTTGACCTTTGTGAGACACTATACCCGGGTTCGAACCCCCCACTGTGGACAAAAGTTTTTGCCTTTCAATAAAAAATTTTCTTTCATTATTTTTTTAAATATGTTTTATGGTATTTTTTTATAGATTTGCATATGCAAATGTATAAAAAAATTTAAAATAAAAAATAATGATTGTTGGGAAGCCAACGAAGATTTCGATTTAACAAAGAAAAGAATTCAATTCATGTTTTCAATCTTGTTTGATTGTATTTATTTTATGCGTTGTAATTGTTTATGTTTCATTGTGCGAAGTTTGTTTTATTAACACTCCCAAGCCAGCCTCGGAGAGGTGTATATTCTAGTGTATTTTTCGATGCTCTTTCAGATGCACACAAAGAAAAAAATTTTAAAAATTGTTTTATCTAGTCAAAAATTCGAATTACTGAACCTCTATCACCGAAACCATCATTTTTCTTGTAGGCTCATAGCTTCTTGTAGGAATTGAATTGAGAGTTCGTTGACCATTTATGTGAAAGCTGGCGATCTGCGCTACAACTTTATATAGATATCTATAGCAAGTTTCGCTTCAATAAAAAGTTATACTTCAATCTTTGAGCATGCCTAGATTTTTCGACCGGATTTTTGGCAAAGATCGCATTTTTGACCCGATTACGGAGATTTTTGTCAAGAACAGTTATTGAAAAATTCGTAGCCCATACTCCCAGGAACATTTGGTATATTGGATTTGGTATGTTAGTACAGGAATTTTTTGAGTTCAGGCTAATTTATTCTTGAAAAATGGTGATTTTTTGATATTTTTAGCGTAGCAAAATCCCAAAACCTATGTTAACTTATTTCTTTTTACCAAAAAATGAGTTGTTTTACCGTTTTGGGCTATGGTCAACAATTTCTGATCGTTTTTGAGCGAATATGTTAACGCCTTAAAATCTACCATTTTTGCTCTGAATCTGGACCACGAGTCTGGACCCAAAAATAAAGCAAAAATGACTTTTCTAGGGGTAATTTTATGCGAAAAATCGATTTCGCGCATTCTCGAAGCTTGAAAATGCTTCCTTTACCCTGATTCAGGGAAAAAACCTAAAATTTTCATATTTTCGCTTCAATACACACTCTTATTTCCCTGAATCAGGGTCAAGGAAGCATTTTCAAGTTTCGAGGATGCGAGTAATCGATTTTTTTTTTTTTGAGGATGCGAGTAATCGATTCGACTTTTGAGCAAAATTCAATTTTTGAACAAAAATTTCGTTTTTTACTCAATTTAGGGGGTTATGAAAATTTGTTCGGAACTGCGACTTGCGCCAATCGATTTCTCGTGCCCGAAAACACCCGAGTACCACAAATTAGCCAATTTGGAAAAATTTTTTTCGGAGATAGGGCCCTAAACTGCATCTCCTTTAAGTGATAATTTTCACATACTACCATTTTTGGGCTTGGGGAAAAATTTTGAAAACATTTTCAGAATGTATCAACCTCAAAATTTGCATATTTAGGGCACCGCAAGGAATAGAAAATTTATTTGTCCATGGGAAGCAAAAATCTAATTTTTTCATATATAGGATAATTTTTACCTGAAAAATTCGATTTTATAATTCATGGTCAATAATTACCTACCATATGAGAGGCTTATTGTAAATAACGCGCGAAAAGCGCCCAATTTAGGTTTAGGCATGCCTAGGGCGCGAAGCGTGCTGTTACATACTTATTTTAATTTTAAATAACAATCAATAGAGTCACATTTGGTGTTGTCGGGAGCAACAATAGAGTCGCATTCGGTGTTGTCAGGAGCAACATAGTGCTCAATTTGGTCTTATTTTGTTACTTTTTCAAACAAAAAAGTATTTTTAAATAGTGTTTAATCCCATCACATTTTGAAATTCCGATGATTTTTTCACAAAACTTCGAAAATTATTTCTTAATATGGAGGTGCGGCTCGGCTATAGCTCCCCTGCCCCCAAAAATTTTAAGGAAAAATAAAAAACAACAGCTATATTATGATTTTTCAACATTTTTGGTCATTTTACTCGATTAGCCCCCTGTCAGAAAATGCTGGCTACGCCTATGCTCGCATGTGGTAAAACGGATGACATTGGTTGTATCTTTTCAGAGTTAGCTCCAAATACAAAACGGATTTAAAATTCGGATTCATCTCTATTAAAAATTCTAGATTTGTGTGCAAAACTATTTTTGGAAAAATGACAAAACAAGTAGGTGTTAAATTTTTATAAAGATAGTAAAAGTTTCATATGCTTTTGACTCTCT
This sequence comes from Acrobeloides nanus, assembly GCA_900406225.1. NCBI lineage: Eukaryota > Metazoa > Nematoda > Chromadorea > Rhabditida > Cephalobidae > Acrobeloides > Acrobeloides nanus. Next base: position 12,540 of record OZJO01004671.1, on the reverse strand, counting down.
AAATTTTATTTGCAGACATAAAATTTGGCTTGACATTTTCTTTCCCGTATTGACATTCTTATTTTATCGCATGCGGGTGTGATCATTTTTTAGCCTCGATTTTTGGTCATTCCTGCATAAAAATAACTTTAAATAGGAAATTCGAAAAAATTTTGTGAAAAAAAATTTTCTTGTCTGTTATAGGAGGTGCGAAAATCCTCGCGTAAGGGGCTGGCGCTATAACAATCAATATTCCTTGGCGAGGACTTTTGCATCCCCTGTATATAAGGGGTCGAAAATTGCGATTTTAGACCTATTTTGGACCCTAGAAAATAGGTTTCTAGTCAAAAACTTTAATTTTGTAAAAAATATCGCCAAATTTAGTGTGAATTGCCATAAAAATGATTTCAGATTTTTTCCAACGATCCTATAAAAAAATTGAAAATCTTAAAAAGTCGAAATTTTCCATGGCATAATTTTGCACATTTTCAAAACTTCGAACTGATCGTAAGCCGTCAAGAAATTTTTAAATTTTTATGAATTTTTTTCAGCGCCTGAATCTTTTGTGCTATTGCTCGACCAATTTAGGCTTAAAATGAATCTTTTATGGAACTTTTTTGAAGTGTTCCATATATGGAACAGTGGCAAAAAATGGGTTAATCATGTAGCTCTCGAAGCGAGCTATCCGAATCTGATTATGAGGTCGCTTTTCAATTTAGACCACTTCTAAGAATTTAAAAATTATATTCTTTATGGAGCACCTGTGATAAAGAATATTCGAAAAAGCCCTCTAAACATGGAAAATTTGATTTTTTTCAAAAATTTTTTCGCAACCAGAATTTTCTGACGAGTGATTTGAAATCATTATCATCAAAATCTGAGAAAATCGGTGAAAAATTTTTTTACCATTTTTCATCATACAACAGTGGCTGAAAAAATGATCAAAAAATTTTTTTAATCACAGACCCTATGAAGCAAGGGTTTTCATCAAATGCGAAGCTCTACAAAAATGTTCGACAGATACTCTATTTTCATATAATGTAAAAAATTTATTTATTTGACATACGTGTATCTCAGAATTTGAACTTTTCGGAATGCCAAACTTCAGATACGATTTTGTCTAATTAATGATTAAATATAAAAAAGAAGTAAGTAAAAAGAACTAAGAACCATTTTGAGAAAGAATAGCAGGAAGAGGGGAAACTTGATGAGGATTGTGTGTTCTATGTAAATTAGTGCTGTGACGTGATGTGCTTCTATTGATATGATTCATGGATGCTCTGGTTCTTGTGGAAAATTCATGAACCGATTTAAAGACGGATCTACGGAGAGATTTGTTGAGGCACAGGTAGACGATTGGAGTGTCACCTAAAATTGGTAAATATAAAATTTACCGTTAGGATAAGCAAGGATACGCTACTTTAAAGATGCCCACATTGGTTGAGAGTGAGTCCATGCACCACGCAGCAGTTGCTCCCTACACGCAGCTACTGCGGGCTGCTTGCAACTAATGTTTCCTGTGTGAAGCTGCTGCGGAATGCAAGCAACTGCTGCTAAGGTCAAATCAGCGCGCGGTTGCACCCAGTAGCTGCTCGCAGCTGCTACGCAATAAAGTCTGTGCTGGTTAAGTCACGTAGCAGCTGTAAGCAGCTACTCCGTGCTGAGTAGCAGCTGTGTGCTGCGTAGCGGCTACTGCAAGATGCGTGCAGACAGCTGCGTTCTGATTTGACCTCAGTAGCATCTGCGGGTAGATCTCGGTAGCTGAGCACGGGTCATTAGACGACGGGGGAGGGGGTAACCACCTCCTCTACCACTACTCCCTCCTCTGGGTACTTCACTGCCTGTGAAGCTACTATCCCCTGCGCACAGCTGCTTCCCTCTGTGCGCAGCAGCTGCTAAAGACGCCAAAGTACCAACATCACTTAGTAGCTTCTAGCAGCTGCTGCACGACTTAAACAGCGTTGATTTTGTTGTGCAGCAACCACGAGCATCTAATTGTGCAGCGTATTGCGCGCTGAATGATATGAAGCTGCTTTGCGCAGCGCTTAGTAGCTGGGAACAAGGGACAGTAGCTGCTCAGTGGGCACAGCTGATACTTGAATTATGGGCTCATCCATTGTCCAATGGAATTGGTGGGCTGCCGATTTTTTGACGAGGTGCTTACCATGAATCAAAATCAAACATATATGCGCGACAATAATCAAAAACTCCGAAACTGAAAAGAACTGCATATAGACATAAACAAGCGCTGCAACAAACATTTCAACACAAATACAAATCGATTGAAGGGTCATCTAAATTTGTGCATTTCCTTTACATCTAACTTATCTTTCTTTCTTACCAATTTTTGCAACTTGGAGATATTGACATTGTTGTAAACCTTTGCCTTGATTACTAAAACTATAGATATAATAGTATAGATGCCACCCAAGAAAAATGCTACTCCAAAGTTGTGGATAATAAGGAATGTTAGTTCATAAAACTAAAAAATAGATGGAGAAAATAAACATAACTACATAGAGGCGGCAATGGAGGGGGCTAACAGAATTTAGCCCCCCCCCTACAAATCGGACGAAAGCTAAAACCGGGTTTCGCTTTATGGGCAAGGAAGGTTGTATAATTTTGAAAATGTATGGGTATAGCCGATTTTAATAGGGGTCTAGCTGATTGAAGGCTAAATAAACGCCTTTGCCAATATATAACAAAAGTTTCCTACTTGAGGCATCCCTTGTAACCCGTCCGTTCCAATAAATGGATCAAAGAAAAAAGCCAAATATTTTGTGCTGTATACAGCGGAAATTTGGAAAATGGTTGTAAATCCGTATAGGATAGGAAAGGTTAGCCATAAGATCATGATTTTTCCATTAAAAAGTATATCAGCAGCACGGGGCCAAAGTAGCTCAAAGAAACGATCAATTGCCAATATGATGCATGTCATTGAAGCGGAGTACCAACCAGCTAAAAAAGTTACTTAAACATTATTTAGTCGCTCAATAAGCGATCCCTTCTCCACTTTAAATTTTTCTTTAAATAGTTAGCTTGATAGTGGGTTTAGGATTATAAGACAAAGGTAGTTCATGCAATTGCCTATTCTTTTCACATTTCGTATAGTTGGGCTTATTTTGTGCCTTTTAAGGAAAAGAGCCTGTTTATGTTTTTCTCGAATAATAGGATTCGATCATTCGAATGAAAAAGCGGAGTTTGCTCGTTTTTGTGCCTCAAATCAAAAACATCTTGTTCTATTTTTGGGTCTAATGATACAGGACGAGCAAAGTCCATCCTCGGAAATGATAAATAGCTCTGCTAAAGATAGACAAAGTTTGGAGGTGCACGCAAACACGGAATAAACACGAAAACAGTCAAAAGAGGCGATATGCCGCATCACCTCAAGTAGGGGAAAGATTCCGCAGGTTGAGATAGCTAAGAAGAAGTTCGAAACGACCGTTCCGCAATCTCGTTGAGGTTGCAATGCGGTTGCTATAAAGGTTTGGGATAGCTCAGTTTCTGGGAGTTTGGAAGTGGTTCGCTACCGAAGTATCTATGTTCTTATTTCTGAGGTTGTCGTAATTCATGAGGTTGCCGAATATTCATATTTTCAAATGTTTTTATATTCTTGAATTAACTCAATGATAAAAGTTTAATGATACTGTCTACCCACATTATAGATCCCATGAGGTCTCCGCGATAAATCAATGAAGCCGCTTCCACTTGCGCATATTATTTGGGTTGTTTGTCCCTTAGGATAGGTTCCCTTCCTGGTCTACCCTCTCCAATTTTGGATAGCTTCATCTCCGATGAGATGAGTCATCTTAAATTCGACTGAATGAACTTATAGTCCATTTCATCCCATAATGGAAAAATTTTCTTATTAGGCATTTTGCAAAATCTCGTAGTGGGAATTTCACTACGGATAGTATACTGACTTCGGAGTTTAAATTTACGATCACACTTTTTCCCCTATGGGCTGAAACGAGTTATACCTGTCGCAACAAAACCAGTAACATAATAAAAGTTCGGTTTAGTACAAAAATGTGCTCCGTTGAAAATTTGAATACCACCAATAATTGAATCAAACGGAAGAACTATCATATCTATTACTCCTAACAAAAACATGAACTTATAACATGAATGCTGTATAAATTCCTGCTTCAGCATGGCTAGCATTAATGGGATATACATAAGCTAAACAAGAGAACGATTTTCAAGTTTATTGATAAAAAATACCTCGCATAAGATCCCCAGGATTGAATATAAAATCCCGATAGGCGCACTAGAGGCTCCTTCGGCATACCATTCAGAAATGTTTTTGACCGAGCAATTACTATGTAAATACTCCCATTGTGCATGGTTGAATATAAACATCCATAAGCCCATGGTTAGAGATTCTTAGAATCTAGTAAGGTAACAAGGTATTGGTAGACTAAGATATCACTAGTGATAGGAATATGGAATAATTTTATTCGTGACGTTTCGTTGTATAACAACTTCTTCAGGCTAAAAGAAACAATATAGAACATGATGAAACAAGTAAATAATTAAAACAGATACGTTAAAATTTAAAAAAGACAGTCTATAAACCTTGATACCTTACTGGATTTCCACACTATGCGATTCCCATCTATTTCCACTTTCAAGTAGATTCTTAAAATTTTTAACTTAAATAAACTAGAAAATTTTCTTGGAAAAACTTTTAGCTATTATTATTTTTTATTACCAATGATAATTATGAAAAAAATGTACAACGGTTCTTGGCGCTATGTGCAATATATAATTAAAAAAATCTATTATGTAGGGGTAAAAGTGAACACATGATGTCTTCTTCTTTTATAACTGGAATATTCATATTTAGCATCTTAATCAAGCCTGTTATTTTGAGACACTTTTTATGTTGTTTCATAGATCCGGATGAAAAGTACAGAGTGAGTAAAAAAATCAGATTTTTGCTAGATTTTTTCAAAATTTTTAAATTTTCACCAAAATAACCATACAGGGAGTTTTCTATGCGAGGAATCGATTGCGTGCCGAACCTTGAAAACGCTTCTCTTGATCCTGATTATGGGAAGAGGCATGTGTATTAAAGCGAAAATAGGCTATTTAGGTTAAGGGAAGCGTTTTCAAGATTCGGCAATCGATTCCTCGCATAGAAAACCCCCTGTATGGTTATTTTGTTGAAAATTTAAGAACTTGAAAAATTTGAAAAAATCCATCAAAAATCGAAAAAATCTGATTTTTTGACTCACCCTGTTTTGCATTGGGTTTATGAAACAACATAAAAAGTGTCTCAATAACAGGCTTGAATAAGATGCTAAATATGAATACTCGAATTATACTGCAAAAGAAGAAGACATCATATGTGAACTTTTACCCCTACTCAATGTTTGTTAATGAGGCCAAAGGCGGCATTAGGATTTCATTTTATTTGTGAGTTCTTAAGAAATTTTTCTCGATACAACGAAGTGAGGGGGGGGGGTGCAGCACCCATAGGACAGTTTCCCCCAGCCCCCCCCCCTTAGCCAACCAAAAGAAAATTTCTTTAATTTTGTCCAAAGTTGGGGGTAATTGTTCAGGGAACCTCTGGGCCACTGGGGAGCAATTGCCCGCATAAGGAAAATTCTCCATAGAAAATTGATTCGGGGGGCAATTTCCCATGTGTTCGCTGGGGACAATTGTCCTACGGGGGCAATTGTTGATTACTCCAGCAGAATGGAGGGAGGTAGTTAAACGCCACCTCGCCTACATCACATAAAGGGTGCTCCTTATGAGCTAACTTAATGGACCTGGATAAAAACACTTATGTGCCGCTTGTGCGCCAGTTATTGAGACGAATCATGATAAAGAAATTACTGATATCCACTCAATTGCTTAATGTTTATATATACAAAGAAAAACGTGCATAGCATGCTACTATGGTGAGGTCATGAAGCATATGACATAAAATTTTGTACTACAATCATGTGAAGCTATTCATTCTTTGTCATTGTTTAACAATTACAATTCTTTTTTATGGTTTTCTTTTATCCTCTATTCAAAATATAAGATCAGTGAACCAGAAATATGTAGCTTCTCATATTTGGTAAAAGAAAAGATTCATTTTTGAACTTCCGGGCTAGATATTTTGCTTTACAAAGACAAAGGGTAGGTTAAAAATTCTCGAATCTAAATTCGTAAATAATGGCAAAGGTTGCTATTCATTTTGTGCTTATATACTTCAGTCCTTTTATTATTTCGCCTTAAAATAAATATTAATACAAAGCGAAAATTTAAAGAAAAATAGTTGGCTTGTACCGAATGGTCAAAGCTTTTTATATTTATCTTATTGTTTGCATTACCCAACTAAATACAAATTTGATGGTTCAAAAATTAGAACAATAATAAACCGTTTGCTTGAAACACTCGTGATACTGTTGAAGCCCTTTTCTTACAACTTCCTCACATTGGCTAAAACCCTTGTATGGGGTATGGGGAACACGAATTCGAAAAAAATTTTTGATTTTGAGCGCAAGAAAAAATAGAAATCGAAAAATTTTAATTTTCACGTTATAGACGTATCACACCAAATAGTCTGGCAAAGCCAGACTAGATGGTGTTTGTCAGATTAATTTGTTTTATGTGAATTTCAAGAGAATTATACAGGGTGTTCATTTTGACTTGACTGTTAGTTAAAATCTGGATATCATCCATATTTATATGTGGCATTAAATAAGTAAATATGTTTCCTCGGTGCTTACTATACTTTTTATTTTTGGCTTCAGAAATTCTTTTTTAAGAACTATTTATATTGTATACAGATGTAAAAAACTCACTTAGGAGTGCACCTGCGCCACCTTCATATATATAAAATAATTTGATAATAATTTTTATTTTAGAACAGTAAGAAATCATATAATAGAAAAACTTGGGTTAAGAAAGCCTCAACCCACAGGGAAAATTAAAAAATCGATTTTTTAATTTTCATATATTTTTACGTGGTATACAGGATATTCTGTGGTGCGCAGACTAATACGATATAGCGCACTAATAGAACGTGTTTAAACATGGTTTTTGCGAATTTCAAGAGGGCTATAAAAGGATGTGGATGAACCGCCCGAGAGCGCCTCTCAAAAGCTCCGCTTGGGATCACCGCTCGGAAACTTCGCTTGGGATCGTCACTCGGAATTGCCATAGGTGTTCGGTTTCCAGTTTATATAAGAAAATTTAAAAAGAGATGAACGTTGGGAGACTCTCCTTTGTTAATTTAAATTATTATCTCTTGTGAATAAAGTATTAAATGAACAAAAAAAAAGAAAAAAGAGTATAAAAAAATAAAAGAAAGAAATAGAAGCTTTTTCATTTTTGGGTGAGGATATCAGGAAGAGGCGAAACTTGATGTGGTGTTCTAAGAATGTCAGGACATGGTGAAACTGGACGAGAACTTCTGTGAGTATGGGAAGATATTCGCCCAAAATTACTAGCTGTCATCCTGGATCTATTCGAAAAATCACGAACCGTTCGAAACACTGCTTTTCTCAGCGATTCATTTAGCAACAAGTACACAATTGGGGTATCTCCTACAAATGCCTTAATTATCAATATTTAATTGGATGATACTTTTTCTTGCACCTAAAAAAAGATTTTTTGCACCTAAATCTCACTTTTTTACACCTATGCATTTTTTTGCACCTAAATCGTCATTTTTTGCAAAAAAATGCATAGGTGCAAAAAAGTGAGATTTAGGTGCAAAAAAATCTTTTTTTAGATGCAAGAAAAAATATCATCCTATTTAATTCCAGTGGAGAATCAACAATTTTCCCCCCGAACAATCCCTCCATAGGACAATTTGCCTTGAGACAATTTTACCCAAATAGAATTGGGGCGATTGTCTATTGACACTGGATCAATTGTACTAAGTGTTACGGTTGGCACATGGTAGAAATTCAATACGAGTCATTCAGTGACCACTATGGTATAGTGGTTTAGTGTGCTGCTAAGGAACTCGGCATCACTGGTACTAGCAAGAGTTCGATTTCCCCTTGCGTCTAAAAGATTTTACTCTGCAGTATTTAGCAGAAAAATCTAAGCGGAACACTTCAACTCCAATGAGGAACCAGTGATCGATGGGGAATCGCAACACTAAGGGTTCAATTGCTGAGCAGGGCAATTGCCCCATGCACTAGGCTGAATTGTCCTACAAGGGAAATTGTTCTAAGGAGAATTTTTGATTCGCCAACTCAACTCACCATGAGTCAAAATCCAGCAAATGTGTGCCACAATGATGACAAATTCTGAAACCGGGAAGAACTGCATGTAGACATACACTAACGCTGCGATAAAGATTTCAACACAAATGCAAAGCGATTGTAGTGTCATCTAAATTTGATCTGCCTTAAAATTTTTTGATCTTTTCACTACCAATTTTTGCAATTTTGTGATGTTGACATTTTTATAAATCCGAGTTCTAATCACCAAAACAAGACATAGTGTACTGTAGATTCCACCTAAGCAAAATGTGACGCCCAAGTTATGGATGCAATGGAAAGTCAGGTCGTAAAACTAAAAAGAGGAATACATCTAACCGATTGGATTTTTTTACCTGTGGCATGCCTTGCAGGCCTTCGGTGCCAGCAAATGGGTCAAAGAAATATGCCAAAAATTTCGTGTTGTATACAGCTGGGACTTGAAAGAATGTTGTGAAGCCATAAATAATAGGGATTGATAACCAAAATATCATGATTTTTCCATGGAAGAGAACTTGTGCTGCCCGTGAACAAGTCATTTCGAAGAAGCGGTCAATTGCCAAAATGATGCAAGTCATACATGCTGTGTACCATCCGGCTAAAACATGAATTGTAATGTACCCGGAGACCATTTATTTTTGACCCTTCCCGTTAGGAGTACCTCTACAGGTATGAGGTCTCTGCCGCCATAGTTAGCTAATTTCAAAACCTTCACATTAAAACTTTTAAAAGAATCTTACTCGTTCCAATCGACCCAACCACATAGTAAAAACGTGGATTTGTACAAAAATGCGCTCCCAACGCGCATTGTACTCCACCAATAATTGAATTGAATGGAAGTACTATCATATCAAGCACCGCAAGTTGAAACATGAATTTGTAGCAGGAATGCTGAATGAATTCTGGCTTCAACATGGCTATCACGAATGGGACATAGATAATCTATAAATATGGCGCAGATATTTCTGATTAAATATATAACTCAAATATACCTCCGCTAAAATTCCCAAGATCGAATATAAAATTCCTATTGGAACATTTGGAGTTCCTTCAGCGTACCACTCCGAAAGATTTTTCGCAGAACAATTGCTGATAGAATATTCCCATTGGTGATGATTGAATAAGAACATCCACAAGCCCATGATGCAAAATTAACTAGACTGCTAAACATGAATTTGATACAATTTTACGTGTGAATTGCGAAATTTGAAATCTGGGTATTACAACGAAAACATGTATATGTATATGTTTACTATAATTTTTAACTTGCATCAATTAAAGGTTGTTTATTGAAGCGATTATTCAAAATTATTTGATTAATCGCTTCAATAAACAACTTAATTGATGCAAGTTAAAAATTATAGTAGAAACATGCAGGTACAAATTTTCGTTGTAGTTTTCGTTAGAAAAAATTCAAAAAGTGATATTTTTAGAGCAAAAATTTTAACCCCATAAAAAATCATAAGAAGGAGCTTATGATTTTTTGGGTTTTTTATCTTATCTCTACAAGGAAGTACCTCCTGCAGAATGAAGGGGTCAAAAGGCCACCTCGCCTCTACCACGTAAGGGGCACTCTCTATGAGCTAACTTAAATGGACTAGCACCGCTTGTTTGCCAGCAACTGAGACCGAACCCTACTAAAAACTAATGACTGACATCCACCCAATAGCTTAAAGTTTATATATAAAAAGAAAAACGTACATAGCAGGCTACTATGGTCATGAAGCATATGACACAAAATTTTGTACATGATATAGAATTTGGTACTACAGTCATGTGAAGCTATTCATTCTTTGTCATTGTTTAACTACTACGCTTCTTTTTTATTGTTTTCTTTTATCCTCTATTCATAATATAAGATCAGTGGACCAGAAACATGTAGCTGATCATATTTGGTAAAAGAAAAGATTAACTTTGGAATTTCCGGGCTAGATATTTTAATTTGTAAAGACAAAAGGATAGGTTAAAGATCTTCAAATCTAATCCCGGCAAACGTGACTATTCATTTTGTGCTTATATACGTCAGCCCTTTTATTATTTCGCCTTAAAATGGTTGTGAACTTCTAGACTAGATATTTTAATTTGTAAAGACAAAAGGATAGGTTAAAGATCTTCGAATCTGCTTTCGTAAATAATGGCAAACGTTGCTATTCATTTTGTGCTTATATACGTCAGTCCTTTTATTATTTCGCCTTAAAATGAATATTAATACAAAGCAACAATTTAAAGAAAAATAGTAGGTTTGTATTCATGGCCAAAACTTTGTAGATTTATCTTATTGTTTGCATTACTCAACTAAATACAAATTTGATGGTTCAAACATTAGAACAATAATAAACCGTTTTCTTGAAACACTCGTGATACTGTTGAACCCTTTTTCTTAAAATTCTTACGTGCCAATTATTTTTTTCACAAAAAGAATGATTCTTTGAATTCCCTTTCCTATATCGAATGGCTGACTTGGTTGTACCTTATTCTGATCAACTATTCGGAAGTTGGTAGGGTGGCCGAAGCAATTTATAATTTTCCTAGAAAATTTGGCTTATATGCAAAGATATCGTTGATCTGTCAACTTTTTGGGGGAATATAGATAGGTTGAAAATTAAAAGCTACCAAAAATCTAAACTCTCCAGAAAACTTTGTCTCTGAAAAATTCATCCATTATTTTCATGGGAATCTCCGCTAATTTGAAAATCACCTGTTATTTCCTCACCCTCTGTCGAAATAACAATTTTGCTATACTTTTGGAAGTCATCTGCCATATTTTGCAAAAAGTCATGTGGCAACCCTGCCTAAACAGCACCCTGAAGTATATTTCACTTAGATTGCCCGACTAGAAAGACTTTTCCCGGTTTTCAGGGGCAGAGGGGTCCATACATTCGAAAATATGCGATATATGGGCAAAAACCAAACATTTGCCAAAGGGATCACAAATTTTTGCGACAAAAAACGTGAAGCAAACTACAACAATTTATTTTTTTAAATATTAATTAAAATTAAATCGTTAGATTATAAATTAATCAAAGAATTATTTACAAAATGATAGAACTTATAGCAAATAGAGAAGAATAGAAATATGTCTTGGTTCGAACTTCCGATATCTTGGAAGTTCGAACTTCTCGCAGAACTAGAAAAACTTAGCTCGGAATTTGAAAATTGGACTGAAAACAAACACAAAATAGTGCCTTTGAAGTTGTGCAAATCCTTTAAATATGCCCATTTTGGGCTTCAGGCAATTTGGACACATCAAGATCAACATTATTTTGATTTTGAATATCAGGAAGTGGCGAAACTTGATGTCTACCAGTACTAAATGTTGATGTGAGTCGACCAAGATTGTTAACTGATGATCGATACGTGTTGGTAAAATCGCGAACCGAACTAAAGACAGCTTTCCTCAATGACGCATTTAGCAATAAATACACGATTGGAGTATCACCTAAAAATTTTCCTTATCAACTTTTAAATAATTTACTGCATACCATGAATCATAATCCAGCAAATATGAGCCACGATGATGACAAATTCTGAAACCGGGAAAAACTGCATGTAAACATACACCACTGCTGCAACGAAGATTTCTACGCAAATGCAAAGAGATTGCAGTGTCATCTAAATTTTGTGAGACGTAAAAAAATTATTTCTTTTTTATTACCAATTTTTGTAATTTCGAGATGTTGACGCTGTTGTAAACTCGAGATTTAATCAACAAAACAATACATAGTGTACTGTAGATTCCACCTAGGAAAAATGCCACTCCCAAATTATGGATGCAATGAAAAGTCAGCTCGTAAAACTAAAAAGAAGGATTTTTTCAATAAACAATTGATTTTCTATTACCTGAGACAAGCCTTGCAAGCTTTCGGTGCCAGCAAATGGATCGAAGAAATATGCGTAAAATTTTGGGTTGTATAAAGCTGGGACTTGGAAAAATGTTGTGAAGCCATAAACAATTGGGATGGATAGCCAAATTAGCATGAATTTTTGCTGGAATAGGACTCGTGCTACTCGAGGCCAAGTCATTTCAAAGAAGCGGTCAATTGCCAAGATTATACAAGTCATTGATGCAGCGTACCACCCAGCTAAAATGCCATTTAGGAATTGTGGTATAGGTAGGGATGTTACATGCCAAAATAGGAAAAGTAGCAAACATCATGCCAAAACGTGGCATTTACGTGGAACTCAACTTTTTTTAGCGTTTATGAAATTTATTCAAATAATGAGGCTTTAAAAAATGTTAGAAATTTAATTTGTTTATGAAAATACAGAGCTTTAGTCCCTCTAACATATGCAAAAAACCGTATATAAAAATTATTTAACAGTGGCGAGATATTTGACTTTGAAGTTG
>OZJO01004664.1:0-12024 GCA_900406225.1 Acrobeloides nanus | reverse complement strand
CTCAGAACATTTAAAACCAAATCTGGCTTAAAGCACTTGATGTTTCCAGACTAGAAAATTTCTCTACATGATCAAAAAAATTTTAAAGGTGTGCCGTTAAAGAGTGATAATCGTTGTATAAGCTGTTATAGTGTCAAAAAAGATAAGCTTTTATTTTTAAACAATATTGCATAAAAGGAAAAAGATTAACATTCTATGTATGTATTATAAAATCATAACATTATTTTGAAGGGATGAGCTAAGAAGGTTTGGAATCGGGGAAGAGTCTGTTGAGGAAAATCCAAATATAGTGGCAAAAAACTAGGTTGTGGGTAGGTAGAATTTTTCTCCAAATCTGGGTGAAGGATTTTTGAAAGACTAGTGGTCATAAGGCAACAACAAATTCATCGAGGACGAACTATCAAAACGTGAGGACTTAGTGTCCTATTCTAAGAATCACAAATGGTAAATATGGCAGAATCGATTGGTAAGACCTCGGGCTACAGATTCGTTACATCAACTAAGTCTTATGAGTGAGAACTGTAACATAGAACTTTATTGAACAAACTAACAAAGGTCACAAATCAGGAAAACATTCTCTGCTTAGAAAACATTTTCTTCTTAGTCGTTTTAGCAGTCACAGCGGTGCACCGGGTATCCTTTCTTTCCAGCTTCTTTAATAATCTTCAATCCAATCTTCTTGAGACCTAAATCTTCATCTTCCAGTTTAACTTTTTCAAATTCTGCTTCCATGCTCTTGTCATCCCAGTTTTGTGGGCCAACCAAAAAACTCTTCTGCAACTTCACGGAAAAAACCAAGCGCCGGAGTAACCTTGCTGACCATTTCAGGATGTTGCTGAAGCTTGGCAAGCACAATAAAGTCCCAGTTTTTCATCAGTTCTTGAGCCATTTTCAGGGGTCAGAGTTAAGTTGCTTTTCTTGTCGAAGAGTTGATGCCTTGAAGAGTTGATGCACTTCTGTGCCAACATCTTCAAGGCATCAAACTCTTAAAAAAAACAAGAAAATGCATCCCTGAGTGGTCGTTGGCGGAAAAAATGTTGTAGAAGAAAATTTCTTTTGTGTTGAACTTGTTTATCGAACATATCAAGGGGTAATTAGTCACATTGTGATAAAGTGCCTTGTTATTGTTAATATATCGAAAATTTGGTCTTCCCAGTTTCAGTGCTGGCTCTTCGCTGGCCTCGTTGAAGGCTTTTCCTCCAACAATAGAACTTTGCTTCTCCTTCAATTCCATCAATGAATAAATTCATTGCCACTTTTAGGCCATTTACCCCCCCCCTAATTTAGGGGGGTGGGTTAGGGGCGATCCTACATATCTGGTGTGGAGACAGCAATTTATTTCGATCTTATCCACGTTGGGGGAGGGGTATTTGAATTACAGAGAGGTGTTATTTTTGGAACTACATTATATTTCAACTGTACATGAAATCATATTGCCCTTGTTGGCTTTTACTCTTCTGGCTACAATTCAATTTTTTGTGCCGATGGCTTTTAATTTTTCTAGTCAATATTATTTTCGTAAATCCTAATTCATTAAGAAAACATAAGACATACATGTGTATACCCAACGAATTCAACTTTTGGTTATTTCCGATATTCAAGACGTTAATTAATCTTTACCCCCCTAAACTTATTTTTACTTCTATAAAACATCAGATTCCTTAAAAACCATTTTTTGTAACCATATTTTGAAATTTTATAAACAATTTTCATCATGTGCGACATATTGTGGAATGCAACTGACTATTATCGGAACCTAACTTTTTTGCCAGAAGAACATTTTTTCAAATTGTGCACGATTTTGTACAAAGTGAATGACTTTTTCTCGAAACCTTTATTGCACCTGATGCATATTCCTGTTCTAATACTTATTCTTATTACTTTAATTGGAAAAGACAGTGAAGATTCCAAGTGTTCCACACGGCTGTGCTCAACCTAATTTTGGGTATCATCTGGGAGGTTGCTTATTTTTTACCTTATTACGGGCCAGGTGGGACGATTGATATAATCTTAGTTTTTAGCTTAAACTTATCTGTTAACTCAATTTTCCCTCTGGCTTTGACAAAATTTCTGTTTTTATACCACCCCAATTTCATACCAAAATTTTTTCTAAAAAAGCAATTTTTCTCTTTTTTATTATCTACGATCTCATCATGTTAAGCCTATTTTATATCGATTTATTTATCTCCAGCTCTTTACTCGATCTTTTTGGCGCATTGATAATGTTGGTTAGTACCATGTTTTCCTCCGCAATATTTTTAAAAGTACGAAAAATGATGAATTTAATCGAAAACAATCACAAACTCAGCACCTACCATGACCTCCAACGAGTCGCTTTTATTTGTATCTTACAAACTTGCCTCATCTCAATACATTTGATCATCACTTTTTATACCACTCTTTATGCTACCCTTCTGATGCCAATGATTCCTGAAGCGTCAGCATTATTTTTCTTCGATTTTTACATGATTTCGGACCAAATTAAGTATTCTATATCCAATTTTTTGTGATTGTTGATACTTGTGTGACGTTGTTCGTCTTGCGGTCTTATAAAAGCGCATTGAAAAAGACTTGTTTGAGTGTTATTGATTTTATTCGATTTGTATTAACTGGAAAAAGAGTTCAAAGAAACACAAAGACGAATGTTACCTTTTTAAAAAGTACGGTTGTTAATAATTTTACTGCTAAATAAAAATTTTTATTATATGAGGTGTATTACAAGATTTATAGACATACATTAACACTAGAATATACATTAACACTTCTTGTAGCGACAATTGATTTCGGTGGATTTTTTCATGCTGATCAATCAAGATGCATAAAAAATTTCGAAAAAAGTTTGTTTTTGGGGGTCTAGGGCCTCTTGAAGTCATCTATGTTGAATTTTTGGATTCCTTTTACAAAAACGACTATATCTCCGCGTAGAAAGCGTTTTGGGAGGTGGTTGACCACTCGTTCAAAAGCTGAAACCCTGAGCTATACGATGGTATATTAACTTGCCATATGTCCTCCAAAAATTAAATAGTTATGGGGCAATCTTTCGATTATTGATATTTTTGAAAGTTATATTAATTACATGAGTTTCATCCGGCTTAACTAAATCCTCATCGGCATCATTATTCACTTCATACTCAGGATCTGATCCCTCTAAATCGCATACACCCCATCCACGTATGGACCAAGTGGATAGTTTTCTGTTCCGGACAATATTTAACGGAACAGCCAAAATGACCGGAACACAGCCCTGCTGTGTAGTGTTTAATGACCCTCCCCCCCAAAAGGGTCGTGCTAGTTGAAGTCAAAACGAAATTTTTTATATTTTAAATTTTTCACTAAATTTTTAGTAAAAAAAATTGCATTTTTGAGCGAAAATAGCGATATTCTGAAGGTTTTTAGTGAAAAAGTTGAAAAAATCAAAACAAAAAATTTGCGCGCAAAATTTTTGCTAGTTGACTTTGCCCGACCCTTGCTATTTTGTTAGGTACACTCACCCAATTGGGGGTGGGGTTGGTGGAAGGTCTTTTAATTTTTTAAAATACTGTCCTTGCGTGGTTGTGAGAATTTTTTGAGGGGGTACTCCATAAAATTGGTGTCGATCGTCTTCTCTCATCGTCCCCCTACAACTTAAGTTCTACGTTAGCAGTTTAAATCTAACGTTCCCGTAGATCGTCTGTACAGAAATTACAATTTTAGAGTAATAGGATTTTGTTCTTCGTGTTCTTCGCCACAAATATACCCATAATCTTGCGTTTCCCTAAATAAAATTGTTCTAAATTTTGTGCTCAATTCACTAAAACTGATTCTTGTCTCGACGTTTTCTTCCCAACAGGAACACATAATTTCAAAGACTTCATCAGACGCATTTGATGGACACTCCATTCTTTTTCCACTCTTCAAAAATTCCACAATTTTATCAGCCTCCATCGTAGCATATGGCAACTTTCCACCGCTGAAAATTTCATGCATCAAAATCCCAAAGGACCAAACATCGGATTTTTCAGAGAAAGTTCGATGTAAAAGTGCTTCAAGAGAAAGCCATCTAATGGGCAGCTTCTTTTCTAATGAAGCTTGATAACTTAAAGTTGTATCATCACAGCTACAGCAAAGGCCAAATTCGGAAATTTTAGCGGTGCTTTCTATAAGGAAGATGTTTCTGGCGGCTAAATCGCGGTGGACTAGTCTTTTGGAAACGAGATATTCCATGCCTAAAAATTAGTCTTTTTATTCTACAAATAAATTGGGGGGGGGGGGGGGGGACAGAGCGCTATCGCGCTCGGAGGTGAGAGGAGATTTTATGTCCGAGCGCCCCGAAAGAGATCTCTGTCCCCAATCGAGTGCTTCCGAGTAAAGGTGTGCACGGGCCAGGCCGGCCCTAGGGCCGGCCTGGCCTGGCCTGGCCCGGCCTGGCCTGAACACTTTTTTCCGGCCTGAGCAGGCCGGGCCAGGCCAGGCCAAGAGTTCAGCCTGGCCTGGCCCGGAGCGCGGTTACCAGGCCGGCCTGACTTGAACTTGTAATCAAATTTTACTTTAAAATTTTGAAACAATTATAATAAATTTAGATTTTTTAAATAAAATACAAATAAAAAATTTTAATCAATTAATCATCATTTAAACAATATTTTTAACAACATTTTTGTTCTTTTTTGTAAAACGTCGGCGAGTGACTTCCGTGGCAACATATCGAAACTTGCAGTACAAAATGCAGCCGCAAATGGATGTGAAAGATATACCAACCATGCAAGCGGCATAGAGTAGAAATCGATATTCCATCCAGGTATTGGAACATTTGTTAAGAGTTGCGGCGATGAGAGCATTGGCGTTGAGAGCATTGGAGTTGCAATTGAAAACATGTTTTGTCTAAAAATGAAATAATTAATATTGTTATAAAAAAATTATTATTAAAAGGTATACTTTATTGCATTTGAGAATGTCTACATCGAAAGCTTGTCCAGATTTACCCAAGGCAACAATGCGTCCATTTACAAAGTAGCTTGCCAAAAATGCACGAGTTTTCAGCTCATCCCAAATTTTATTAGCCACCAGCGTTGATGCACATGTCAAATTAGCTCGATCATGAACTAAAATAAAAAAATTAAGCATAATAAATAAAAATTATTACCTTGAAAATTAAAAAAGATATGTTTTGCAAGATCAGATTTAATGGACTCGTACATCACCACATCGACTGCTCCATTGATCAGGATTGTAGCACCTGTCCCGATAAGAGACGTAATTACTGGATGCTTTTTAACCCAATTCTTAATTTTAGCCTTCACCCCAATTTTAGATAGAGACGGGTAAACTTTCTGAGCGGTTTTTGCACCAGCAGTTAAACTTTTAGAAGAAACAGGTGAAGAAATACGTGTTTGAAAAATCCCAGTTAACATATTTGCCGCACGAGAAGCCGAATTTTTGGCCCATTGAACAAAAAGGCGAATCTCTTTTCCAATAGTCTTAACGAAATGAGGGGTGTTTTTTTTAATAATTTCGACAACAAATTTGACAGTATTTGAGAGCCACAAACCAAGACCTCCAAGTGCGGCACGCTTTAATCGTACCTTTGGAGCTGACGTGGTAATTGTTTCAAAATGGGTCGTAAATTTGCATTTATCCACATGTGGCTTGATAAATTCATACCAATTTTGCTCATCGATCGAAGAAACAATATCGACCAGACTAAAAAACTGACAATTTCAAAAAGAAAAAATTTACAAACATGTAATAAAATAAATATTTTTTAACTTTTAATTTTTTAAATTATGATACATGAGCAATTGTAGAATTTTCAAAAGAGTTTGTGCATTGAAACGAAGAGGCTGTACTCAGGCATAAATGAAATTCTTCATTAAAACGATTTAGTAAATCATAATAAAATTCAATATCCTTGATAATTTAGAAACAAAATAAAGATTACATTTTTTGTAACTCAGAATTATAGAATGTCTCAAAATTATTGAATTTGAAAAATGTTTGAGTTATTAAAACGAAAACTCTGAATCACAGTTTTTGTTTTAATAACCTAAAACATTTTCCAAATTCAATAATTGTGGAGCCATTTTATTGTTTATAAATCAATGAGTTATAAAAAATGCTTTTTTCTTTTTCTATACTAATTTTTAAATTTTGTTTAGCTTATAACTTTTTACCATGAGATTTTCAAATGCCATAGAAGAAAAAAATGATCTGATTTACAAAATTCACAAATGCAATATATGTATTAAATTTTAAGTATAAAAAATATCTAAAAATTCATAATAAAAATTTCTTACACAACATCATGAGACCCCTTTTTAACGTCACATCTAGAGGCACAACAAATTACATAACCCAATATTGCCAAGATCCCGAAGATATTCATGTTACACACTTATACTACATGATAATTACAAATTTGTAAGGTATTTATACCAGATTATAAAACAAATGGACAAAAGCTAATTATATTTTAGATGGATGCTTGAATTTAAAAACAAAATTATGTCGATTCTCACCAAATTTTTGAATAAATTTTGAGGTGCTACCTTGTACCGATCTAAAATGCGGGAAATTGAGAGGAAACCATTTGTCTGTTTGATGGGAAATATTTTGGAAAGTTCAATTCTCGCGCAAAGAAAGAAGACATTTTTTTCTCAAGCAAAGAAAGAAGACATTTTTTTCTCAAGCAAAGAAAGAAGACATTTTTTACTCAAGCAAAGAAAGAAGACGTTTCCGTTTAAAAAGTCTGGACATGCTGCACTTTCAACTTTAAATTTATGCAATTTACCACTTTATTCTTGATCAACAATTTTATAAAATTATTTGACTTGATTTATAAAAAATATTTCAAATTGTAATTTTCATCATTGATTTAACAAAGTTTAGGTTATTTTTATTTCACTTTAATGCTCAAAAATATTAGAAATAAGCTTCTAAAACGACATGAAGATGATACTTATGTTGATGAAGACGAATCAGAAAGTGAATCTGACGAAGAAATTGAGACTTTTGATATGTCTAGAAATGATGTTTCTCAAGATGAAGAAGAACATCATGATGCTGATCCTAAAAATGCGGCTAAGCCAAATCGTCGTAAATTTTTTAAATCTTGTCTACTTTAAAGGAACAGTCGACTTTGAGAAAATTTTTTGCAATTTTTTTCGAAAAAATAAACCGCAAATCTATCACTTTCAAAGTACCACTATTGACGATGAATGTCGAGGGTTCGATCCCAATCCATCTCAAATTTTTTGCAAATATATTACTGTTCCAGTTTAGTGTTTTCTATGTGTAATAAGCGCTATTTTTCCAATAAAAATGAAACTTTCTATTGAAGATGGTTCGATTCCAACGGGCAAAATTTTATACAGAAGCAAAAAAAGTTGTCAACAGATCTCTTTTTTTGTCTCAACAAAATTGACTGATCCTTTAAATCTAAAATGTTTAGCATTACTACAATTAAAAGTGGAAGATATTGAGAAAAAGAAAGTTGCTGCACTTACTAAAAATGGATATATTTTTCGATTTAATAAAAACGAAGAATTTTGGGTTTTGAAATATCATAATACTGGTAACAAAAATAAATCTGTAGAAACAAAGTTCTTGGAATGTAAACATTGTTCTGAACTATATACGAAAGGTGGAGGTCAAGTTGCGTAAGTATACAAATAAAATACAGTAAAAATTATTAAGATATTTTTATTAAAGTTTTCGTCTTTTATAATTTTTCCCGTATTTTTTTAATCTTATTTTTGTGAACACCCTGTAATATGAATAAAAATATAAAAAAGAAGTTTTTTAGGAGGCATATCTCAAAGTGTCCAAAAAAGAAAAGAGAGAATAATACTGCTAAATCTGAATCTAGCAATAAACCTTCATCAAGCTGTGCTCTTAGAACTATAGAAAAGTACAGGGTGTGCCAAAACAGTGGATTTTTTGCAATTTTATGAGTGAAGAAAAATGCAATTTCTAAGGCAAAATTACAACTTTTTACCAATTTTTTTTAAAGACAATTTGATTTTTATATCTTAAATAAAGAATTGGCAAAATGAATTCATTTTATCTTATAAAATGCCATTTTTCGTGCAAGCATAAAATTGCAAAAAATCCACTTTTTTGTAACACCCTGTATATGACGAGTGAACCCAGTGATTTGGAAAAGGAGATTGTCAAAGATGATTGCATACAATGGTGTGCCAATAATCTACGTCCCTTTAATATTGTTCATGATGATGGCTTGATTAAGCTAATCGAAACAGTCGTCAATCTTACGTAATAAAGTTTTATTAATATGTACTCTATAAGCTAATTTTAAGTCTTGCCAGAAAGACGGCAGTTAATGTTAAATCGCTTTTACCTCATCGAACAACTATTAGCAGAGGATTAGAACAAAAAAGTCAAAAATTAATTGACAATATTGGTGCTGAAATTGTCGAACATTTAAGAAACGTTGGTGGTACATATTCGATTGACTATGGAAAAAGAATTTCTAACTATCTTACTATATGTGTGCACTTCATTAATAAAAATTGGTATGGATTTAAAGTTGTCTCTATACTCAACTGTGGGGCTACTTTCAAAATTTTGGTATATTAGCGGTTTTTTGACCATAAATAACAACTTTCACAAACATCACTATATGTGATCAATCTTTTTAAAAAAGTTATAAAGGGGAAAATGAGAAATTTTTCAATAGCACTGGTCCAAAATTGGTCTCTCCGGTAAGGTGCTAGGACATTATACTGCAATGCCCCAAAGGTCGCTGGTTCGAATCCCGGCCCAAAATTAAAGTTTTTCCGATTTTTATGAAATTTTTTGCATATGCCAATTTTTGGTCGTCGATCATTTTTCTGTTTATTTTTTTTTCATATTTAGTGATTTTGATATGTATAGCGCTGGTTCAATCCCCGACGGCGACCATAAATTTTTGCTTTTTTTAAAGGGTACCCAAATCATCTAATTTTTTGTACACAGGGTTTTTCGATATGGAGAACTCGAATCTGAAAGATTTTTTATTTTGACCATTAAAAGTTGCCTCTATGGAGCCGGTTCAATCCTCTCCGGCGACCATAAGCCATAGGGCAACTTCTAGTGGTCAAAATAAAAAAATTCTTCAGATTCGAGTTCTCCATATTGAAAAACCTGAGTACAAAAAATTAGCTGATTTAGGTACCTTTTAAAAAAGACAAAAATTTGTGGTCGCCGGCGGGGATTGAACCAGCGCCATACATGTCAAAATCACCATATACGAAAAAAATTGTTTTTGTACACTTTTACATAGCACTTTTTTGAAAAATATTTATGGGTTGTAAAGCATGGTAAAAATACTCAATATACGAGATTTTAAAGTAGTGTTCCCGCGTTAAACAAAACAATTATTAGATTAATGACTTTTTGTAGGAAATTGAAAAAAGTTAATGTGGCTATGTTTAAATGTGAATTCATTGTTAAAGATTACAAACAGGTATGGAAAGATTGCATAGATGCTGTTAAACCATTTGGCTTGGATGAACCTTTATTGATCGATTTGTATTCAATTAGCGATGAGGGTTCTAACGTGACTAAAGCACTTAATATGTTTAATGGTAAAGGTAAATTTTTAAAAATAGACCTATGTATTGTTCGTTTTCTCCAAAGTGGCTGTACTTTATTAAAAGGAACTTTTGGATAAATTATAAAAATTTTAAAAACTTCCTTCAAAAAACTCTACCCTTACAGTCGACTCTCGCTTTAAGCTCCCCGCCGTTAAATTTTCGGTTTAAGCCCCCCCCCCTCTCCCTTGAAGGGGGCTTAAAGCGAGAGTCGACTGTATATTGATTAATAATAGATGTTAGATGTATCGTGCATGTTATTAATACAATTTGTAAACGGATATTCAAACCATATAAACAAGGGAAAGCTATTCTTCCAGAAGATGCATTAAGTGAGGAGGATCATATTGAAATTCTTTTTGGATTTCAAATTCTTGAAAACGCTAAAAAGATTGTTAATGGAATTAGACACACTGGCTTTGAAGAAGCATTATCGACAAAAGCTGGTATAGATGTTGATACAAGATTTTTATCAAAATTGAAAAGTTTACGATGGTTGTATGATAATCTCGATGAGATTTTACGTCTGAAACAAGATGCTCGGTTTTCAGATAAACTTTCTAAAGTATGATATTTTTGTCCAATATTGACTCTCGTTAACCCTCTCCACCCCGGATTATAATCCTAAATTAGAATTCTGAATCCGAATTCTGTTTGGATTCAGAGTCTGAAGCCGGATTCAGAATCCGGATTCTGAATTCAATCCAGAATCCGGATTTAGTTCAATGCGCTAGAGTTAGATGTTAAGGAAAATTTGATTTTTCCGAAAAAACATCGGATAAGCGGCGCCCCTCTAGGTGGTTCCCTTAACGAAAGTTACTGTATCGGTCATATGTGCTAATATCCTTATTTAGGATGTATCGAAGGCAATATCATATTTAAATGCAATTAGATTAGAGATTGAAGAAACTTTGGAAATTTTGGAAATTTTTGAAGAACCACTGAATATATTTATGGTATGCAATTGTTAAAATATCTTAAAAATTGTTATAGGAAGAAAATCGTTCATTAATCCACTTAGTATGGCCTTATTGGTTTCAATTAAAAGAAAAAATGCAAGCCATAAGAAATAACGAAGAAAAAAGTGGCTACATCAAGACATTAGCAAAATGCGCTATTTTGTCCATGGAAAGAAAGGAAGCGAGTGGTGTTATTACCAATACTCATAAGGTCGCTACAGTTTTACATCCTAGTTTCAAAAAGTTGGCAAATTTGGCAAACAATACCGTGGAACGAAACGAGGTATATATAATTATTATTTTGCGCCCTTCTCAAACCTTAGCAAAAGACAATTTTTCTATTTTGAAATGCTATAAAATAAGTTTTTAGGTTTATGCATGCTTGAAAGAGTATCTTAAAAATATATCAAACAAAGTGCATATTCAACCGACGCCAATCAAGCAACAATGTTTTGTTCGAGGCTTACCTACGGATGATGATTTCGTAGAAACAATAGAAAACCATGCAGAATTCGAAACCTATCTCAATCGACGCTTTATTTTGGAAAAGGGGCCAGATGAAGATGTGCTTGGCTTTTGGTCAACTTATCAGGAGGAATTTCCGCAAATGGCAAAATTAGCCAAAAAATTATTATCCATTCCTCCATCCACCATTGGAGTAGAACGATCTCTTAGTGCCTTGCGCAACCTTTTAACTGATAAGCGTGAAAGTTTATCTGGAGCATCTATTTCTCGCGTTCTTATTTGTCGTTCATTAAAGAATTTTGTTTAGTTATTTACAATATTATTTAAAATTTATTGCTTTTATAGATCGTATTTAAATTTTTTTAATTAATTATATAACGATTTCAAGATAAAATACATGTTTTACAAATTTTCAATACTGATTTTTGAAAATCAGTAATACAAATTTTCAGGCCGGCCTGGCCCGGCATGAAAAAATGTCGGCCTGGCCTGGCCTGGCCCGATCAAAGTCCATCGGCCTGAGTCAGGCCAGGCCGAATGACGGCCGGCCTAGGCCAGGTCAGGCCAGGTCTGATGGCCGGCCTGCACACCTTTACTTCCGAGTGCCTACGAGTGCTTACGAGTTTTTACGAGCGCTTCCGAGTCCTTCCTTTAACGAAAAAAATTTGTTAAAATTTGAAAAAATTTTCAATTTTTAACAAACTTTTTTCGATTTTTTCAATTTGATGAATTTTTCAATTTTTGACGAATTTTCAATTTTGATGAATTTTTGATTTTTGAGGAATTTTGGAGCTAGTCCTGTTTGGGGGACCAAGTGACGTTCAAAAAAAATTTTTCCGATTTTCTTCTAAAAATCGACTTTTTAGGGTAATTTCTAGGCGAAAAATCGATTACGCGCATTCCCGAAACGTGAAAATGCTTCCTTGGCCCTGATTCAGGGAAATAGATGTATGTATTGAAGCGAAAATATGAAAGTTTTGGGTTTTTCTTCTAAAATCATCGTTCTAAGGGTTATTTTATGCGAGAAATCGATT
>OZJO01004654.1:0-32785 GCA_900406225.1 Acrobeloides nanus | reverse complement strand
AACATTATGTAAAAGAAATTATTGACAATGACTTCGATTTCACGGAGATATGATTTTTTGAAAAAAATGTCATTTTTTCAACTTTTTAAATTCAAAGGGCCATAACTCAGCGAAAATAAAATATTTTTCAATAATTCTTTATATAGCATATTCCCTGTCCTCAGGGCTATCTAAAAAGTGGTCGCTCGAAGAAGTCCGATTTAAACTCGATTTTTAAAAGAGCAATTATTAACACCTTCTAATAGAGCTCCATGGAGTTCTATTAGAAGTTTTACGGTATATTCGGAAAGTTGATGAAAAATGGAGCACATGTTCTGAAGCGTTGTAGTTTTTGAGATAATTGAGTGTGAAGTTGGCGATTTTTGAAAAATCTGTGTATTACAACGAAAACATGACGCAGTGAAAATTCGTCCCTGAATCAATAAAAGTTGTGTATTGACGCAAAATTTTTTCTTTTTTCATCAACTTACGAAAACTGCCAAAAAATTTTTTTGAATTTTCGCGTCAATAACACCACTTTTATTGATTCAGAAATTCAGTGAAAATTCGTCCTTGAATCAATAAAAATACATTTTTCAATTTTTGGAGAATTTTTTAATTTTGAGAATTTTTCGATTTTTTACGTTTTTTCAATTTTTGACGAATTTTGCAATTTTTGATCAATTTTTCTATTTTTAGCACATTTTTAAATTTTTGGTGAATTTTTAAATTTTTGGCGAATTTTTCAATGTTTAACAGATTTTTCAATTTTTCGTTTATCATCAACTTACGAAAACTGCCAAAAAATTTTTGAATTTTCACGTCAATAAACACAACTTTTATTGATTCAGGGACGAATTTTCGCTGCGTTCATGTTTTCGTTGTAATACACAAAATTTCAAAAATCGCCAACTTCACACGCGATTATCTCGGCAACGATAACGATTCAGACGATTACCGTAAAGACAAAAAATGCTCCATTTTTCATGAACTTTTCGAATATATAACTTTTTCATAGTGTTGTGGGAAATCCGAATTTGAAATTTACGAAGCGAAACAACGCTTCCCTGATTCAGGGAAGGTCTGTGTATTGAAGCGAAAAGTCGCGAAAATGAGATTTTTGCGACTTTTCGCTTCAATACACACTGGTCTTCCCTGAATAATGCTCTGTTTCAAGAAAATAATTTACTTTGGTTTCACCTTTTTCAACCACCAACTTTCCATCTGGTAGCTTACGACCGTTCATTTTGGAAACATATTGAAGTGTTTTATAAGCGTCATTTACTTTACCAGACGTCATTAAATATCGAGCACTTTCTGGCAACCACTAAAATGTTGTTTTTTTTGTACATTGAAACGAAAAGAAACGTGGATCCTTAAATAGCTTTTTTATGCATCCCTGCGTGGTCGTATAGCGGGAGAATCAGAATTAGTACTAGCTAGTTAGTAGTAAGCTAGTCATAACTAGTTAGTGCTAATTCTTATTTTCCCGCCATGCGACCACGCAGGGATGCATTAAAAAGCTATATAAGGATTCACATTTCTTTCGTAAATTTCAAATTTTCAACTCTTACATAGGACAACACAACGAAAGCCAATAACGGCATTGAGCTAAAGAACAACCACCAGCGCCAGCCCCATGAGTTCATGATCAATAACGCCAAGATTGCTTCAAAACCAGCGCCTACTGCCCAGAAGATCTCAATGAGAACGATGCATTTGGCACGATGGGATTTTGGTAGAAATTCTGAATATAAAGTGAATCTAAAAGCATACAGTACTGTAGTTAGATCTATAATCGAAATTTTTTTGGCTACCACGGAACTTTTTATTGAATCAGGCAATGTGTACATTGAAACGAAAAGAAACGTGGATCCTTATATAGCTTTTTTGATGCATCCCTGCGTGGTCGTATGGCAGGAAGATAAGGATTAGTACTAACTAATCCTGATTTTCTCGCCATACGACCACGCAGGGATGCATAAAAAGTGAATCAGGTAATGTGTACATTGAAACGAAAAGAAACGTGAATCATATAGCTGTTTTGATGCATCCCTGCGTGGTCGTATGGTGGGAAAATCAGGATTAGTACTAACTACTACTAACTAATCCTGATTCTTCCACCATACGACCACACAGGGATGCATAAAGCTATATAAAGATCCACGTTTCTTTTCGTTTCAATGTACACGTTGCCTGATTCATTTTTTGATGCATCCCTGCGTGATCGTGTGGCGGGAAAATCAGGATTAGTACTAACTAGATAGTAGTAACTAGTTTTTTTACTAGTGGGATCGAACCTGCGGGCCCAACGTTGCTTAACTTGCCAGATCGGACGGGTGGCTTCCTTATCCAATTCGCTAAGTAGCCAAAATTTTTCGTAAAGCTAGCCATGAAAAACATTATACCCCATCATCAAAAAATTGAGTCGGGGGAGGTTATGAAAATGGATAAATAGTTCATCAACTCTTACGCTTGAGGCACCCCAGAAACAGCAACACCAACTAGACCTCTGAATAAAAGGAAAACATAGAAATTTGGTGATATGGCACTTGCTGCCCCCATCAGCGAGCCCATAAAACAAGCTACTATAAGACCCTAAGAAGAATTTTGATATTCGTAGTAGTAATTTTTTACTAGTTTTCTCCCAAATTTATCACAAATCTTTCCCCATAGCGTGCCGGAGATCAAAATGCCACCAAAAACGGTTGTTGTTATAAGTGCCTGTTGAGTTTTACTTATGTTCCATTCGCATTGTAGTGAAGGGGATAGGAAAGCCAAAATCATCATCTCCATCGCATCCGCCATCTGAATTTTTCGAGCTACTACACAATAGGAAATTTTCGAAGCAAAAAAAGCTTCCCTGATTCAGGCGAGGCCTGTGTATTGAAGCGAAAGGTCGCAAAAATGCAATTTTTGTCTAAAAACGAACCCTTTTGGGGGTAAAAATGTATTTTCGCCAAAAATTAAAAAATGAGCTAAAATTTAAAAATTCATCAAAATCAAAAAAATTCGCTAAAAATCAAAAAATTCGTTCAAAATTGAATTTCTTACCCATGCAAAACCAGTCAATAAAGAGAGCATGATTTGAAATTTCCCAAAACCTAATGCTTCAATAGCTTCATCAATGGTAAATATATTATTGTTAGAAGTACCCATTAGTTTGAAATTTTCTTCAACTTTTTTATGCGAATTTACTTCATTAATATCAGAATTTTTTGGAGGCATTTTTGTATAGAAAATTCGACAGACAATGAATACAAAATGCGAGAATGAAGAAATTTTACAAGATTGTTTATTGTAAAACTTGAACTTTTAGGCAGACACTAATTTAGATTTTATCTCGATGTTTGATGGACCTTATCATGGGATGATCACTGTTCAACTTTTAGGCAACTATTTCTAAACTCTGTTTCCTGAAACCTACGGGCATAGGCTCTGATTGTTTCATCGTATCGATCGATGAAAAAATTTTTTTATTTAAAAAAAACGCAAATTTTGCCCATTTTTAGTAAAATTTGAAGTGAATTTTCTCGAAAAGGGTATCTGCAATTTTCACAAAAATTGGGATACTATCGTTTTTCATCTGGATCACCATGTTTTTTTATTATTCAATTACCACATTAAAACATATCAAAAAAATAAATATAACAAACCTAACAAAATAACAATAGATATATGTTTGCTTTTATTCAAATTCAATATAATCTCTTATTGATTTTCATCGAATTTTGACCAATAAGCTAATAGCTTTCATCATATGCCGCACCAAGAGGTTCACGATTGCCTGAAAATTGTACATAAAAAAATTTTTTGCGATTCGATAAAAACCTCTCCAACGCTGACTACCACCACCACGACGTCCGCGACCACGTCCTCGAGAATCGCCATTGTAATCCACGAAATTGCCGTTTGTGTTCCGACCACGACTTGATGAGTTGTTTCCCAGTTGTTTGAGACTTTCGAGAAAGATGTTCTTCGAAGTCGTAGAACTTATTGTTGCGCTACTGTTGTGCTGCTGAAGTGGAGGAGGAGGAGCGTTTCGCGGTACCGAGTGATTTAGCTCATCGCGCATTTCCTGCATTTCTTTGAGATGCTTTAAATGGAATTGAATCAAGAGTTCTGCATTCGAGACTGTTTCCTTCGTGCCCGTGAATATGAAGTTGACTTTTTCTGACTAAAATAGGCTTGTCGAATAGCTCAAGTTGAGTGAGAAAATTTCCCCCATCCTTACCTCATGATCATCATCTTCAACTTGTACACGTATAACACCTGACTTGTCGACTATTTCCTAAAAACCAAGTTGTATTGGGTTGATTCAAAAGTTCTCTCACTTCACTATTTTATACTCTATTGGTTGAGTAAATTCGAATTTTTGATTTTTCTTTAAAAATTCGATTTTTTTTAAAATTCGAGTTTCTTCCTAAAATTTTTTTCAGTTACCGACTCATTCGGTTTCGGATTTTTTCGCTGTCGTTTGATTTTTTCCAACCCTGAATGCCTACCTGAATAGTCGCTCCATTTTTGCCAATAATTCGACTCATCATTCGACGTGGTACTTCGACAGAGTGCAGCACATATTCAAGAATGCAACGTGCTTGTTCAGCAGCTTCACTATTTTCGGAAAAGATCTAAAGCATAACAACTATGTTCAAAGTCAGCATCCTGTCCGATCTGACAAGTTAAGCAACGTTGGACCAAATTCAATTACCGACCTCAGGTTCAATCCCCGGAACGCGCCAAAAAGTTTTTGCACAAAAAATTTTTTGCCTTTTTAAATTTTATTTTTTATTAATAATTTTTAACAAAGACAAAAATTTTTTAGTGCAAAAATATTCGAGTGGTTGAACCTGAGGTCGGTAATTGAATGTTAGCCCAACGTTGGCCCAATTCCTAGCTTGAACCGTATGGTCAACCGTCAACCGATTGGTTCACGGTTAACCGTACGGTTGACAGTGAACCGTACGGTCAACCGTGAACCGATCGGTTGACCGTACGGTTCAAGCTAGGAATTGGGCCGTTGCTTAACTTGCCAGATCGGAATGTATGCTGATCTCGAACTTTGAATTTTAGGTCTAGCTTTTTTTTAGTTATATATATGCGCGAATGCGTGGGGGGTTTTTTACTCGCTCGAGAATCCAAATTGGATCAAATAAAAATTCTCATTTTACGACACACCTTTACAGTGACGTAGTCCTCATCGACGCTAGATTGATGGTAGACGATCTCATTTATGCCTTCGACATGACGTGCTCTTGCAAAGTTCGTTCCCTGTGAACCAATAGCCAATCCCATCAAGTCGGACAAAATGTCGAATTCTTCCACGTGTTGCGCTACTTTGCCATTATCAAACTTATCTACCTTCTTGACCTATAAATTACCAAAAATTTTAGTTATCACTTTACAAACAGGATGTGCGGAAATTATCCGACCCCTCCCCCTTCATGTATATAATTGATATAATTAAACAACTTTATGTATAAAACGACAAAACAATATTCATTCAAAATGACCATCATTTGGGCTATCTTTTTCCGTCCTCGACAGGGTTTATCGAAATTCAGGAAACCCCTTCATATTTTTCAAAAAAATAAAAGCCTATCTGATTATCGATCACGAATCCCGCATGTCTAATCAATTGATAATAGTTGAAGGTTTCGCCTGATCCCAAAACTACATATAAAAAGGTTTTAAAAATTGATAATTAGACAAAAAAATATAAATTTCTGTGGAAAAATTTTTTTATTCTATAATCAATATATCAATTCGAGGGTATAAAAATTTCCGCACACCCTATAGAAGCTTACATGTTCCTTGCGCTGCAAAAACTGCATTTTCTGACGAGAATCACTCATAAAGAAATCAGACAAGATCTTCACTTTTCGAATAATCGCGTCAGAGTGGCTCTAAAAAATTTATACATCAGAAATTTAACAACAACAAAAACCCAAAAGATGATGTTTCCATCGTCACTGTCATAGTCGATGTGGATGCTTTCGATTGTATCGTAGAGATCTTTGAACGAATCCGGCTGCTCAAAATAACTGCGCATGTCGTCGGGCACGGGGATCGAAAATTGCTTCATCTTTTCAAATGACAATGGAGTCGTGAGATTTCCGTCGCGACACGAGTCAAACGTAATAATTTCCACCGCTTTTGGTTCATTCAAGCTTTCAACCACAGCAAACTGGCCCTAAAAAAAGAGTGAAAGAAGAGCGATGAATTTTACAATCTAACATCAAAAAAATAATGAGTGAGCCCCAAAAAACCGTACTTTTGCGTTTTTGTGAAAATTTGTCAAATATCACTATAGGGGGTATTTTTCATGTGAGAAATCGATTGCACGCATCGAAAATCCTCAAAAACAAATTCCAGACCGTGAAAATTTTTTGCCAAAAAACGCGAACGTACGGGTTTTTTTGGTCACCCTGTACCTTAATGTCGAGAATCTTAGCCATTTGATAACCGCACAATTCGCCCTTCTGAATATAAGCCTCGACCACTTCACCGACCTTGAAAGGACGATTTCCATTTGGATGCTGTCTCAATACACGACAATTCTCGTACGCAACATTTTCGTCAGGCTTCAATAGAACATCATAAGCGACTAGCAAACTTTCTGGTAAAATCTTTTTGATTTCTGCCTTCATATAAATACCATTCGGTTGTTTCACTTCGATTTGCATTTTCTTGAAGTAGTTGTTTCTCAGAGAAATTTTTCTAAATAAAATGTCATTTTTAGTAATAAGCAGTGCCGTATCTAGTAGTGATGGGTCTGTTTTTGTTCAAAATTTTTGAATTTTTTTCAAACATCCTAATGGATCTCCATTGTGAATTTTCATAAAAAATGCATTTCCACTAAAAATGGTAAAATTTTCCCTTTTTTCAAATAAATCGCAATTTTTTAGCGTTTTCAGTTGAAAACGGCCAAGAAATTTTTCGCTGTGGTGCTTTTTTGACTATGATTTTTTTTCTCCAAAAATGGTCAAAATTTAGTTTTAAAAAAATCGCAATTTTTGATCATTTTTAGTTGAAAAACGGAAATAAATCAGATGATTTGAATTTTTTTTGTTGAAAATTCAAATTTTTTAGGGGTGCCAATGAGAAAAATTATATTTTTCTTTAAAAATTTTTTCCAAATAGCTGATTTTTTGTATCCCGGGGTTTTTGTTATGCGAAACACGGATATAAAGGAATTTTTTAATTTTGATCATGGGAAAGTGGAGAAAATTGATCGTTATGAAAAGTCCTAGAGCCTTTGCCCCACCCCCTAGTATGTTCCAAAACTATCACAAATTTAAAAAAGTAAAATACATATGAATAAAAACAAATTCACAACATACAAACAAGAATATACGTTTATTCATCAAACAAATAGTATAAATATCAACTATAAACTGCTGAAGTAATACAGTAACAACAAACAAATCTAATACAATAAAATTAATACAGGTTAAACGTTGGATTTATTTATTCTAGATCAGAGACCGTTTCAGGGAATTTCTTCTTTCAACTTTTAGACGTTACAGGAATAGCCAGGGATAAGACAGTAGTTTGGCTGAAAGTCTGGAAAAAATGGAAAATTCGACTGCGAAAAAATGAAAACATATACCTTGTTTTATAGAAGCTACACCAATTTTGCGTTTTTCTAATGCCGATTCAAATTTTTGGCGAAAATCATCGGTTAGCGCTGGTGTTTTAATGGTTTTATTCGGCGTTGAAATTTCCTTTACCAGATTTTTAACCTAAAAATTATTATGTTCTAGGTTGCGCACAAGTTAAAAAAAGTAAAAATTCTTGTCATTAGCCAGAAATATGCGAATTTTGAGCATGAATATAAATTGTTCATAGTGAAAACATTGACAAATTTGTCTCTCCTTTGTTACAAATAAGACAATATATTATCGTGCTCAAAATTCGAATATGTCTCGTCGGTAACAAGAGTCGTGACTTTTATAACTTGTGCATCCATAATACCAACCAGAGGTCGCAAAATGTTAACATATTGCACATGTTTACCGATGTCAGCAGAGCGAAGAATATGGGACAAGAACCCTGAAGAGGAAGCTCCCTGTGCGGGTGTTGAGAAGTTTGACTCCTCAAAAGAACAGGATTATCCGGTTAGCCTGGTTGGCTTGATTGTTTTTCGCGTTGTACAAAATGTCTTTCTGTTGAGCACGACTTTGGTTAACGCGGTCTGTTTCCACCATTCAGTAATTTGCTTGTGAGGCGATAAATTGTCGTCGGGATCGCTTCAACTTCGAGCTCATCAAGCAGGTCAATGATGCCCTCTTATCCGCTTTCAATCGTTCTGATGGATTAGTTGCGGTCGAAACAGACATGCCAAATATTACTAGGCGGCTGCAAGTTTCTGACGGCTGCTTTCTTCACAACTAGTCGACTTGGTGTATCGTTCGAAGTTCGCTTAGTTCCCATTTTTTAGAATAGAGAATAATCTTAGGTCTGTATTTAATAGAAAAGAACTCCAAAAGGAATAATCATACGTTTTTGAATAAATGTATTGTGCAATGTTAACATCAGTGCTCATTGCTGCTTCATATCTATGCTCGAGCATTTAGGAGGAATGCCCACTGTATAACATTATATTTTTTGTATAAACTTGGAAAACTGTATATAAGCGTTTATTGTTGTATTTTTTGCCATTCTATCAGCAATAAAAGAATATATTCCAAGCTGCTGCTCCTTTCTCGACACATATGTTAACATCAATTTTTGCCACCTCTGATACCAACCTCATCATCAGCTGAATTTAATCGACGGTAAATAATATTGTCAGCATATTCCGCTTTGATTCGATCGTATGTCATGCCAATGAGTGCCAATAAATGTGGTTCGATATGAGCTAGTTGCAATTTGGCTATAGAAAGCGACGTTGCAACATCAATCTCGTCTTCAACCAAGTCATTTAAAGGCGGCAAATACGGTTTTAATTCAATTTTTGGAGTCGCAAATTCGGAAATATTCGGAACTTTGGTTTGGTTATTGTCTAAGAGGACACCTAAAAATAGGCATAATACACTACCACTTTTTTTCACTCATAGGTGGAGAGAGGGTCCAGAGAGGCGGACCATTCCCCGAAAATTTTCGGTCAGAGGCCAAAAATGACATTTTTGGCAAAAAATGATAAGAAAAATGGCATTTTTGTGGTGTCAAAAATTTGCCAATTTTTCAACAAAATTGACAATTTTTTAAACAAAAAATGCCAATTTTTAGCTAATTTTCGTAAAAAATTTCAATTTAGCAAAAATTTTCGACTTTTTTTCGTCATTTTTTGAAAAAAAATTTTGCGTTTGGAAAATTGAACTATACAGTATTGCACCCCAAACTGACCTAATGGTAAAAAATGGTCCGACCCCCCTCCCTCATGATTTTTATCAAAATTGTCAAAGTTTTCAATTTTTTCATCAAAAATTGTATAAAAAAGACTATTTTTGCCAAAAATTGCGAATTTTTGTCTAAAAATTCAATTATTAAAATCATTTTTTGCCTAGTATGCAATATTTTTGAGTAAAACATGCCAATTTTTAGCCATTTTTTGCCCAAAAATTGCTTAAAGGACAATTTAGTAATTTTTACAAAATTTTCTAACTCTATCTACCGATGTGTGTGGTTGCAAATCTATTTTGTAATACCTTTAAGCTTGAGGTTTTTCGTTAGCTCTTCACCAAGGTCATCAAAAATCGTTGGATCAATTAAGCTGGTTGTCTTCAAAGATGGATTTGTTGAGGTTGTTGGTTCTTGTGGTATAAGAAAATTGTTCAAAGACCTCAAAAATAACAAATTTATGAGTAACAAAAGGAAGATATAACAAATATACAAAAATTCACGTGTGTCACGATCCTATAATTGAACAAAAAGTATAAAAAAACATACTCGGAATCTTCACGATTGGTTCTTTTTGGAATCGGTTCTAATGAAGCTCTGTTCGATAATCTTGAGCGTTTCCTCCATTCCATTCGATTCGACGTGGAAGAATCAGGTTGAGGTTCATCCTCTTCTTCAGCGCTAGCAAGTCCATGTTTTCTTAAAGAAATATCCGGTACTAGTTTCCAATAGCGACTGTAAATGACAGGGGTCTGGGTCAGGATATTTTTTCCAAATTTTATCCGGAAAAGCGTCTTTTATTCCGCTTTTTATGCGAGGAATTGATTGTACGCATTCCCGAGGTGTGAAAATGCTTCCCTTATCAGGATTTAGGGTCGGAAAGTTGATGCATTGAAGTGAAAATCGAAAATACACCAACTTCCTGACCCTAAATCCGGATAAAGGAAGCATTTTTATGCCTCGGAAATGCGCACAATCGATTCTCCGCATAAAAACAACGCTTTTCCGGTTAGAGTCCAAAAAAATTTTCGGATCCAGACCCCTGTTATTTGCGGTCGTTATTGGAAACTAGTACCAAATAACATCTGATGAGTTAACTAATATGACTAACAGACTCGATAACTCAGTGGCATGGTCGTAGATGCATTGGGGAATCTAGAACACAGAGCCTCTCCCCCGTAAATTAAAAAATATATAAGGGGCCCTTATGATCGGAGGTCATCCCCCGAAATTTCGAAGCTCCTACAGCTCTGCTCAGCCGTGTTCCTAAAAAGGCTGAGTGGGCAGGGTTTTTTGAACTTAGGCATTGCTACTCAATCCAATCACCCAACCACAGGAAACTAAGCAGTGGGTCATAAAAATCTCTCCCACTCTTGTGCAAATCACATACTTCCATCGTGTAAGCATAGAATTTTCTCCTTCCGTTTCAAACACATCCGGTAAAACGTCACGGTTCTCATCCACCAAACTATGAGCTTGGTTCGAAGCATCATCATGTGATTCATTTTGTTTCTTCGGTGTAAACAATTGAATAGCAGGGATCTGCGAAACTGGCACCGAACACAATTTATGGAAATTCTCTGAGTTGAATTTGTCGACGATGTGTTCCTTCCAATGCTTAATAAATTCTGCATCTATTAGAGCCGTACAAGGCTGAATGAAAGTGTAGAAATCACGAAGAGCATGATAGCCAATAAATTCTACTCTGTGCCAAGCAGGTGTTATATGGCTAAAAAAGATTGGGAGCTAACTTCAGCTCTTATAGCCCATTGAGACGTGATCTAAAATTGAAAAATTTTATTTTTCTAAATTTTCTCAAAAATGGCCCTATTAGGGGTAATTTTATGCGGGAAACACGTTGGCGATGTTATTTTTGCGTAAAAACACTTTCACATTCAAGAGAATTGAATTTTTTGGTGTTTTATGATATATAAAATATGTAAAAAAATTCAATTTTCTCGAATGCGAAAGCGTTTTTTACGCAAAAATAACATCTCCAACGTGCTTTCCGCATAAAATTACCCCTAATAGGGTCATTTTTGAGAAAATTTCACAAGATAAAATTTTTCGATTTTAGACCACGATCAATGGGGTAAGAGCCAAAGTAGCTCCAAAGATTGTGTAACCCAAATATCATTTAACCCATCCCACCTTTCTTCGTCATCTTCTTCTTCTTCAAGCTCTTCAGATGGTTTTGGAATTTGCTTGCTAACTTCCACTTTTGTTTCCACTTTCCTACTTCTCTTTCGGTCATTCTTTTTGGTCTTTGAACCATTCTTTTTAGGACTACCTCGGCGTGACTTCAATTGGATTTGTTTTTTCTCAATAATTTTCTGAATTTGGATATTCTCTTTTAGGACATTTTGGAGTTCTTTCTCAATATAGTCCTAAAAAAGAAAACCAGTAAAACTTAAAAAATCAAAAAATTTTGCTAATTTTATAGAATTTTGGATATTAGTTCGAATAGGAGGGGAAGTTATATAACCAAATTTTTTCGAAAAATATTGCCCCCAAAGGTCATTTTTAGCATAGATTCCGAATTTCACGTTTTTAAGGCGAGAAAACGTTTCCTTAACTCAGTTTTGGAACTTGTAAGTATAAAAATAAGCATATGATTCCCCCAAACCGAGCAAGGAAGTTTTCACGTCCCAAAAATCGAATCAAGGAAGCGTTCTTTAAGAACGTGAAATTTGGATTCTACGCTAAAAATTACTCTTAGAGGCAACAATTTTCGAAAAAATTTCTGACGGGTTCTAATCCCCTTCTCCATCCAAACTATTGAGTTGTTCCAAAAGTTTTACATTTCACTTTTTTCAATTAAAAAAAGTGAAAAGTGAAGTGTAAAAACTTTTGGAACAACCCAGACGGTAAAAGCACAGATAATCTCCAACGAAGGCCGCCTCGAAAAAACCCCGTGTGGTTTGAAAAAAAGCATACAAGTTTATTCAATGAAACAACTTCATTCTCGAATTTCCTTACACTGTGCTTTACATTTATAAGTTCAAACTCATTCTTTTCCCCATCTCCGCGTATAATCAATTCTAAAAAACCACGTAACATCTCGTTTCTTATCCCCAAAATAAGAAACTTACGAGGTTTTTCCATTCGCTCCTTCTGGCCAGAAAGCTTCATTTTAGCCATATGTCTTGTTGTAACACAATCATCTTTTAGTTTCGCTGGCTTCTGAGCTTTTTTTTCATCCCATATAAATTTCCTAGCTTTGATTTGTGATGTTCGCTTCTTATAGATTTTCATGGTGACTTATAAGCGTAACTATAAAAATGAGCCACTTCACCGACCTGTTGGCCAGTGAAGAAGCTCGAGTAATAGTAAAGTTAAAGTAATGGGCCGGGATGCGCCTGAATGACGACGGACTCGCATAAAAATTTGCTTCGCCCCTTTTATACTCGAATCTCTGAACAAAAACAATTTTTTTAAATGACTCCTATAGGGGTAATTTTACGCGGGAATCGAATGCGCACATTCCCGAAGCGCGAAGACGCTGTTTTGACCTTGATTCAGGGGAAAAAATCTTGATTTTTATCAGGGAGCAAAAGTTCGGGACACCCAAAATTTTAAAAAATTCCCCTGGCCCCCTATAAATTTTTTAAAAATTTTCCATTTTTTCCACAAATGTTTTTTAAATAGAAAATTTTCGGCCCGGATCATTGGGCCTCACGGGCCTAGGCCCGGATGAATCTCTGGGTTCACCTCCCCATTCCGGTTGAAGGCCGGAAAAAAGGGTCCCTCCTATGTTTTTGCCCTAAATTTTTTGAAAATTTCTACAAATCCTAATGGTTCCTCATAACGATTTTTCACTAAAATGAACAAAATTTCCTATTTTTTCACCAAAGGTCCAAATTTTCCCATTTTTTCTACAAAAATTGTAATTTTCTGAGCATTTTCAGCTTAAAAACAAGCGTTTATCAAAAAAAAATTTTCGCCTGCGGCGCTGGATTTTACTTTGACTAAAGTTTTTCACCAAAATTTTCCATTTTTCAACAAAAAAGCCCCAATTTTAACATTTTTTAAACCAAAAGTTCCTCATTTTCAGCATATAAACCAGCATTCCTCAGCAAAAAAATTCGTCTGCGGCGCTGGTTATTGCATTGACTCAAGGGTTTCAACAAAATTTTCGTCAAAAATCTAAAATTTCTGAGCGTTTTTCGCTTAAAAGCGAGTATTTTTCAGCAAAAAAATTTCGTGCCTGTCGGCGTGAAATAACAGGGGATTAAAGTGATTTTTAAAATTTTTTTAAAAGCTCGAAAAAATTTGCCTTGGTCCCCCATTATGTTTTCGCCCAATTTTTGAAAAATTTAAAAACATAAGAGGGGACCATGCCCTGTCCCGTTATAAAATGACTAAGTTCAATCAATTTTTCAAGTTCAATCAAGATCATCATGGAAAAAAAGTAAAAAGTTAAAAAATAGTTTAGTTGTTGGAGATTATCTATGCTTTTACCGTATTAAAATCAACAACGTTCTTAAAAAGTTATAACCATCCGTAATGGAAAAGGCCGCCTCGAAAAAACCCCGTAACAGTAACGAAAGGCCTAGTGCCAAAAAATGAGGTCAGTGTGTAATTTTTTGAGGTCAAATGTGTATTAGCAGCTTTTGGCAACGCAAAAAGTTTTAAAAAAGTGCACATTTTCTAAGCATGAAGAAATTATCTTGACCGTGATTCAGGGAATGGAGTTGGTGTATTGACGCGAAAATCGAAAAATTTTCTTCTTTCGACGTTCGGGCTCATGCACATTGTGGTGTATGCGAGCTTACACGCACAAGTCTGAACGTCGCTGGTTCGAACCCCAGCCCCTCAATAAAGTTTTTTTACTCGAAAACCAAGAATATGTTTTTCACGAAAATTGGTACACTACCGTTTTTGGGGTCACTGAATCGATTGGCGCAAGAATTTTTTAAAAATTCCTTCAGGACAAAATAGCAAATTTTCGTTTCAATGCCCAAAGTCAAGATTTTCAAAAACAAAGAAACATGCATAAAATGGACAAATTAGCTCGTTATTTTCCAAAAGTCGAAAATTCAAAATCATTTTTCAGAAAAAGGCTATGTCAAAATAAAATAGGTACATTTCATCTGAAACACCCTGTACACTGAAAAAATTTTCAGTTCTCCCGTAACTTTTTGCATTTGTCCTGTGACTTTTTGCACCTTGCCCATGACTTTTTGAATTTGTCCCGTAACTTTTTGCTCTCTATATTTCCGTAATGTTTACAATTCACAAGGGAACCCAGAGATGGTGGAAATTTCGAAAAAGTCCTAGATATTCTTGTAGAGCATCCTCAACTTGTAAAAAATTTAAATCAATTAGCTGATCTGCGCACGTTTTACAGTAAATGGCACTAGGAACGAATTTACTTTACTGTAAATTAGGTTCCGATCCTAATTTACACGGAACTAGTTTACGGAATCTTATTTACAAGGAACTAATTTACAGATCTAATTTACGAATTTGAAAAGTTATATCAGAAACGTTAAATTTTGCTGATTTTGAGTTCTAGGGGATTTTCGCGGTAAAAAACACGTTTCCGAGCGATTTGAGCCGCTCCAAGCTCAACCTGACCGAGTTATGGCGATTTGTAAATTATATTCCGTAAATAAGATTCTTGTAAATTAGATTCCGTAAATTAAACTCGTAAATAAGATCCTTTGTAAATTGGTAAATTAAATTCGTTCCTAGTGCCCAGTAAATTAACTTGCAAACTTCAATATTTTATGCTTTAGATGATATTGATTTTATGCACCGCATAAAATGTTGAGGCGATATATAGTGTAGTGGCTAAGGCAGTTGCCTTTCATCTAAAGAGATGATGTTTCTATTCCCATTCGCTTCCGAATTTTTTGCCCTCTTCCTTAAGAGTACCAATGCTTCTATCAAAAATATTTATTTTATCAGTTAAATTTATAATTCCAAAAGAGACCTAACTAAATACTTCTGCTTTATAAAGCTATACAATAGAGAACAATGTCATGAAAGAAAACCGAAACCAGTTCGGAACAGAGGACTTTTCGAAAATTTTTTTTTGAAAATGACCACCCTAGGGTTTTATGCGCTGAATTCAAAAATCGCAGACCCAAGCCATAAAAGCTAATTCAGCGCATAAAATTACCCCCTAGAGTGGTCATTTTCAAAAAAATTTTTTCAAAAAGTGGGTTCTCTGCTCCGAACTAGTACCAGAAAACCTGCTTGAAACAATCATCATAGGGTAGAGAAAAAAATGAATCATCAAAAATTCCACATAATCAAAATATATCGATATGAAAAAAGAGCATAACGCAAATTTTCGAAACTCCGAAAAAATTGGGTTAAAAGGAATTTTTTGGGACAGTCAATTAAAAAAATTTTGTAAAAAAGAGTCATTTTTGACAAAAAAAAATTTAAAGATTTTTTTCAAATTTTTAAAGTTGAAAAAATCTAACAATTGCTATTTTTAACTGCGGATAGTATAACAAAACTTTACGCTTATGCTTGAAAAAACTTGTAAAAACATCGGGTTATATGTAATTTTGAGCTTAAAATGACACACGTTTTAAAACAATAAAGAAAATGGCATAAAGAAAAAATATTTTAAAAAAATTATGCTACTACCAATGACGTAGTCAGAGGGGGAGGGGGACGGGCCAAAATTTTTATAAAAAATCTTAATCGTCCCCCATTACGATTTTCACCAAAATTTTCCATTTTTCACAAAAATCATAATTTTTAGAGCATTTTTAGTTTAAAATCAAGTATTTCTCAAAAAAGGTCTCCCATAAAAAATTTCTGGGCTACGTCACTGGATACTACATAAACATAACGCTCAATATTGAGCCTAAGATAAATTGCGTACGATCAACGCTTCACGCGAAGCACCAACTCCAATGAATCCGATAGGCACTTCGACGAAATTTTCAATGAATTTCACATAATTTCTGCAATTCTCAGGCAGCTCGTCAAAGCTTCGCATTTCGGAGGTGGTTTCGAGCCATCCGGGGAATGACTTATATTCGACTTCGATTCGCTCCCAGTCAGCAGCATGAGCTAAAAAAAGGAAGTTAATTTTACAGGATAGCTAAAAAAGTTGATTTTTGCGATTTTTCGACCAAATTTTCGCCAAAAAATTTTTTATTTTTTCTAAAATGACCCTATGGGGGTTTTTTCTATGCGAGGAATTGATTCCGCACATTGAAAAATCTTGAAAACGCTTCACTGACCCCAAATTAGCCACAAAAGTTCATTAAAAAGTGCACAAATCTGGTTTTTTGGGCAAATTTTTGGACTACAAATCAGCCCAAAAAACCGGATTTTTACAATTTTTTATGTTTTTTGGGCTGATTTGGTTTCAGGGGGCAGAGTTTTCAAGATTTTTCAATACGCTCAATCCATTCCTCGCATAGAAAACTCCCATAGAGTTATTTTAGAAAATTTTTTGGCGAAAATTTGGTAGAAAATTCGCAAAAATCCACTTGTTTAGCCACCCTGTAAAAAAGGTAAACAATAGACTACCTGGAGGATCTGTCAAAACTTGACCATCGAGTTTGTAGCCAACAGCCACTTTGATCTCTTCAAAAGTGTCCAAAACATCCAATTTTGTTAAAGCAATTCTATAAAAAAAATCGATAAAACATAATAAGTTTGAATTTTGCCATGTTTATTATGATTTTTAACGAATTTTTCAATTTTTGATGAATTTTTCGATTTTTGACAAATTTGTCATTTGTTTTAAGACAAATTTTGATTTTGTCCGACATAAAAAAATCTCTACATAAAATACTCCATTTTTCATGAATTTTCACATAATCTCAACAAAAAGTGGCAACTTTTTTCCGATTGGTCTTTTACTAAACCTTACAAAGTAAATCCATTAATGATCGAAGCACCACGCAACAGAATCAAATCCAACCAACCACAACGACGCTTCCTGCCCGTCGTCACACCCCACTCCAAACCAATTTGTTGCAATTTCTCTCCAACTTCATTCAATTGCTCTGTGGGGAAGGGCCCAGTTCCCACACGAGTCTGGTAGGCTTTCACCACTCCAATTACTTCTTTTACAGCCGTTGGTGGGATGCCAAGTCCAGTGCAGGCACCACCTACTGTTGCATTGCTTGACGTTACATATGGGTAGGTACCTAGAAAACAAGATAGTTACTAGAGTGGAAAAAAACCGAAATTTTCTTTTGGCTACCACGAAACTTTTATTGAATCAGTACATTAAAACGAAAAGAAATGTGGATCCTTATATAGCTTTTTTATGCATCCCTGTGTGGTCGTATGGCGAGAAAATCAGGATTAGTACTAACTTAGTAGTAACTAGTTAGTACTAATCCTGATTTTCCCGCCATACGACCACGCAGGGATGCATAAAAAGCTATATAAGGATCCACGTTTCTTTTCCTTTCGATGTACACGTTACTTGATTCAATAAAAAGTTCCGTGGTACCCAAAAAAACTTTGACTATATATTTAAACATACTTGGGATTTTAAATAATCGGGATTGAGTGCCAATAGCCCAAAAACATTAGCAATGGCCTTCCGTATGCTTGGGTTTGGCGCATCTCGCAATAGTATTGGAGCCCCTCGAGGGAAGTATTTGTAATAAAGTTCAGCCAAGAGTTTATGCGCGCTCACGAAGTCGTATTCACCCAATTGAGCACACGTCTTGACTCTAAACTAGTGTTTCGTAAATGGAAATCAGCGTAAACGTTTACCGATAATCTTGACCATCCATCATATCATAAGCTGTTGCCGGGTGACAGATCATGTCCTAATAAATTAGTTTTTATACAATTTGGACTCGTGCGCAATGCGAAAAATTTATTTACAAAAATGCACTGAAAGAGGGAAAAAGCAAAATTGTTACAAAAAAAATTTCCGAAAGATGTGCAAACTTTTCAGAAATCAATGCATTTTTTAGGCGAATTTCGGATTAACACGGGAAAGGCCGAACTTCAGTTGATACGATTTCTACACACTCTCCAAAAATTAGAAATTTTTGGAAAAATTTTAATAAAGGCAAAAAAATTATTTCGATCGGGGAATCGAACCCTCGACCTTTTAAAGTCAAAGTCAATCACATTACCACTGAACTATGAAGGACAAAATTTTCATTTTTTTAAATTCTATTAAGTCTCGATAAACATTTTTTATAATTTTTTGAAACCAACTTTTTTTCTTTTTCTTGCATACTCGGGAGAGTGTGTAAAAACCATGTCAACCGATGTTACAATCGGTCCTTCTCATGTTAATTAGATCGTTACTTCCGAAAAGTTTACAGACCTTCCGAAATTAGACTGCCTGAGGGACTCGTGAAAAATTTGGGGATAGTTTTGACAAGTTTTTTGTTAAAGTAATATATACCTTGCTCCAATTTCGTGCGAATACCGATTTGGTCCAAAACGTTGGAGGTAATTTTTCAAACCCGAGATGTTTTATATAGCGATATGCCTAAAACATAAATTTTCATCCAAATTTTTTAATCATCATACCATGGTGAACATGGATTTTGCTGTGAAATTTTTTTTATGGAAACTTGACAAAAGTTCTTCCGGAATTTCATCTTCCATGTCAAATGGCTTGGTTTCTTCATAATGGTTCACCCATGTTTCACCGTTATTACTTTCTAAAAATTATCTTTTACTTTATACTGATTTCATTTCTTACTTAGTAAATGCACTGGAATTGGCCCATCTTTGGTGATTCCTTCAACGTTTTTGTACACTGCCCCTAATTGACGTCGGAAATATGCATGAAGCTAAAAAATTGATTATTTTTTCTCCAAGATTGAAGCCATGGGGCTTGAAAATGCCTCCTTGACCCTGATTCAGGAAAATAAGAGTGTATATTGAAGCGAAAAAATTACAGGGTGTATTGAAAAAAAACCGGAATTTGTGCGATTTTTCATCTTTTTTCGACCCGAAATTTTTTTCAAAAATGACCCTATTAGGGCTAATTTTATGCGAGGAATCGATTG
The DNA here is from genome assembly GCA_900406225.1 of Acrobeloides nanus. Taxonomy (NCBI): domain Eukaryota; kingdom Metazoa; phylum Nematoda; class Chromadorea; order Rhabditida; family Cephalobidae; genus Acrobeloides; species Acrobeloides nanus. The sequence continues at coordinate 13,490 of OZJO01004654.1, read as the reverse complement.
AGCGCATTCCCGAAGCTTGAAAACGCTTCTCTGACCCTGATTCTGGGAAATGAGCGTTTTGAATTGAAGCGAAAAACGAAAATTTTTGAAATTTCTCACTCAAAATCATATTTCTGGGGGTAATTTCATGCGGGGAATCGCTTGCGCGCATTCCCAAAACTTGAAAATACCTCTTGTCCTTGATTCAGGGAAATAAGAGTGTGTATTGAAGCGAAAATAGAACAAGATTAATTTCCCTTGGTCAGGGAAGCTTTGGGAATGCGCGCAATCGATTTCTATCATACAATTAGCCCTAATAGGATCATTTTTGGAAAAAATTTCGAGTCGAAAAAACATGAAAAATCGCCCAAATTCCGGTTTTTTTATAGATCAGATCAGTTCTGCAAAAACATTTTTGGATCAGTTCAGGACATAGGTCGGCAAGGGGGGGGGGAGCCTCCCCACCTGACCCACTCACTCATGAACCCAAAATTGAAGGGGGACCACCTCATGGACCCAAAATTGAGGAGGGATCATCTCATGGGCCCCGCCGAACAGTATGATCCATAAAAATTGGGTGTCAGAAGACTATCTCAAGCTAAAAAAAGGTCGTTTTTTTGGTGGAGGCGGTGAGGAACTACCTCATCGAGGATCCCCTCCCCTTCAGCTTGCCGACCTATGGCTCAGGATCATGTCATTTTCATAATCCTGGATGAGAGACAATACTGCTGTGCATACTTGAGCATAGAACGGCTTGATCTGCTCATAAACCCTGTCAAGTTCTTTGGGCAAATCAATTTCCTTGTTATGATTCCTAGTCGAGAGGTCATATGGACTTCTCCACATTTGTCCACCATTTTCAAATCCATTCAACTTGGCAGCTAGAAATTGAGTCTCCAATCAATTCCTCATGCATTCATACCTTGATTAGTCATTTTCATAAGTTGCTCATATATGCTAGTCATGTTAGGGCCAATGGTCTGTCGCCAGTTTTTCCAAAGGACCAGGGCTTGTTGTGGGTCATTATTGGTAGATATCATTGGTAAGATGTCTGCGAACCTAAACAATTGACTTCAAAAGTTGACTCGGGAACACTCCTTCAAATTTCCAATATATTCTGTTATTTTCAACTATTCTGAGCAACATTCAAAAAAATTTTTTGAAAAAAAGTTGCTATTAAAAAAATTCATGTTAAATTATAAGCAAAATTAAAAATCCGATTTTTATCGTAAACTTGGCTCAGTGGTAGTGCTCCAAGATTCGAGTCTAAGGGTCTCGAGTTCGAATCCCACCTGAATCGATTTGATTTTGCCTGGTATATTCCATAGCTAGACAACTTTTTTTTCAAAAAAAATTTTTTGGAATGTTACTCAGAATAGCTTAAAATAACAGAATATATCGAAAATTTGAAGGAGTATTCCCGTGTTAAGAGTCAATCTAACTTTAGAATGCACGGAGTTTGCTTTTCATTTTCACAAAAATCGGTTGCCGTGAAGATTTTGTTAATATTTNAAATTCGAAGGAGTATTCCCGTGTTAAGAGTCAATCTAACTTTAGAATGCACGGAGTTTGCTTTTCATTTTCACAAAAATCGGTTGCCGTGAAGATTTTGTTAATATTTTCTTGAATTTTGCCATATGCAGCAAATTCTTGATCGTCCAAGGAGTTCATGCCCTCAACCATGATCAGCTCTAGCTGTCTGCCAACAATCGCATTGTTCAAACTTTTAATATCAAACTGTTTAGCTTGTCGTGAGGTTGCTTTCAAGAATAAACGTAATGCCTAAATTTGGAAAACCTAATATTGAGTTGATGCAAAAAGTTCGCGGATTTTCAACAAGCGGGTTCGACTCCTGGGGTCTATTGTTGTACTTGACAAAAGTGATTCGTGGTAAGTGATAAGCGATAAGTTACAAAAAAAGAGAAAAAACCGACAAGTCGGCACATGAAAAGTGACAAGTTCACTAAAAAACCGACAAGTTTGTCACTTATCACTTGTCGAAAAAAACTGACTAACCTCTTTTGCCTAGTCAGTTTTTTCGACAAGTGATAAGTGACAAACTTGTCGGTTTTATAGTGATCTTGTCACTTTTCACTAATCACTTTTCATGTGCCAACTTGTCGTTTTCTCATTATTTGTGTAACTGGTCACTTGTCAAGTACAACAATAGACCCTTGCTTGAGTCCAATTGCTTTTGGATTACCCCAAAAGTATTGTAAAGAAGGCGCTGAAACAAGAACTTTTGAATAAATCTTTTGAATGTGTCTATGTATTAACACGAAAACCCTGTTTCTTATAACTTGCACGCCAATCATCTTTTTCTCATTCATCTTTACCTATCGCGATCTTTTCTATCGCATCGTATTCTTAATCTTTTCAATATTTTGAATATGTTTGTGTATTAGCGCGAAAACCCTATTTCTTATAACATGCATGCANTGTCCGTGTGGTTAATGTCCGTGTTGTCCGCGGACAACCCTTGTCCGTCCCATTAGTTGTCCGTGTTGTCCGGCCGTTATAAATCGTATGTCCGGACACGGATATCCTTCGGTTGTCCGGACCAAGGGCGCATCCCTGTGCATGCATCTATCGCATTGCGTTGCCATCTCATCGTATTTTTGTGAAAGGGCTTTTGGCGCAATGCTAAGTCCTTTTCACCCAACTTCATATTTTACAGTGGTGACCCAGATCTGATTTTTACGTATGAAAAACAACACATACTTCTTCTGCCTCATCTAGGAGTTGCTTTGTGATCGGTGAAACAGAAACGAAATAATTCCATGCCGAAATAGATACTTGATGTAAAATTTTTTGGGCTTCTTTCGAGTAATCCATAAGCCAGGCTTGAGCATCGGCTAACGAAGTTATTGATCCTTCAGGCTAAAAATTTATGTAACACTATATTTGTGCTGAGAGGATACTTGTAGGTTGTCTACACTCCAATATTTGGATGAATTGATCAGTAATAGGACTTCTTTGTTGATTTTGGTTTTCTTATCTTCTTCTAGAGTGCCTTTATTTAAGAACCTATCGACCAGCTGTTGAATGGCATCGTTGTCAACATCGTCGGGTTTACTATTCTAAAAAGGGTCTTACTTTTTGAGAGTCGCCACAGATCCGTTCGGATAGTAACGCTGTTACGACAATCCGGACGCTAATCGTGGCGACCCTGACAAGGGACATGCACGAAATGACGCTTAAATTTTTCAAAAAGTCCTATATATTCTGAAAGAGCATACCTGATAAACCTTTTAGAAATAACAAAATTAGCTGCTATAACTTTAATCTCGAGGATATATAAAATATACAACACTATATAAGTAAAAAATGACCCCTTTAGTCAAAAAGCAGAGTTGCTCAGTGGATTGATTGCAGGCCAATGACCTGGCGGTCTAGTGTTCTTATCCCTTTGCTGTCCAAAAGTTTTTGCTTTTCTTAAAATTTTTTTATCTACTCAGGATTAGAGTTATAGCAGCTAATTTTGCTATTTCTAAAGGGTTATTAGGTATGCTCTTTCAGAATATATAGGACTTTTTGAAAAATTCATGCGTCACTTCGTGCATGTCCCTTGTGAGTCAATAAATAGAAAAAAAATATTTGAATGTCTCTCACTTGCTCAACCACCGTATCGCCATAGTCTTCACTAATAACAGTATCAAAACTGATTCGCGTTTGCGCCGCATCTTTATCTTTCATAATTTCTTTCGATTTTGGAATTGAGACTTGGTCTACACCTGGTTTCGGTTCAGGTTCTGGCAAAGGCTCTGGTTGAGGCTCCGGCACTGGAATAGGCTCAGGAATCGGTTCTTTGTCTGCGTCAACTAGGTCTTCAGCAAATGCATGTGTTAAGCATAGAGCGAACAATATTGTATAAATGTAAAAAATTTTCATTCTAAAATTCTATGTACAGTAAAACCTCGTCCCTTCGATTTAGCACCCCCTAAAATTTCGAGGGTTAACCTAACCCCCGAAATTTCGGGGGTTAAAGGAGCAGGCCAGTCAGTTACAATCACATGAAAAAATAATATATTCGGACAGATCATGAAAAATTGAGCATTTTTTGTTTTTACAGCATCATCTGAATCGTTTTCCCTATTGAGATAAATGCATTTGAAAATATGAATTCGTGTACATGTTTTCGTTGTAATACACAAACTTTTTTGAATTTTTTGAGGAAAAATCATGAAAAAATAGCATGCATTGACAGAGAATTTTATGCTGAACAACTTTGCTAATTGAAGTTTGCGTAAAAAATTATTTTCTCCGATCAAAAATGCAAAATAAGTTTATGCAGGGTTTTCGTTTCAATATACAACAATTCAAAAATTTAAACTTATTTTGCATTTTGATTGAAGAAAATAATTTTTTACGAAAACTTCAATTAGCAAAGTTGTTCAGCATAAAATTCTCTGCTGATTCATGCTATTATTTCACGATTTTTCCGCAAAAAATTCAAAAAAGTTTGATTATTACAACGAAAACATGTACACGAATTCAAATTTTCAAATGCATTTATCTCGATAGGAAAAACGATTCAGATCATGCCGTAAAAACAAAAAATGCTCCATTTTTCATGATCTTTCCGAATATATCATTTTTTCATATGATTGTAACTGACTGGACTGGTCCTTTAAAACTCGATTTAGCGCCACCGGAAATGGGCGCTAAATTGAGGTTTCACTGTATATGAAACGGGAGAATAATTCGAAAAAATGGAAGCTATAAATTAGAACCGGTACATCGAGAAACTAAATGGCGACTTTTTTTTAGGAAGTTAAGAAAAACCTTCAGGCTGAAGATGATCGGTGAGAAATCGAAGCAGACACCGAAAAGTAGTGGTTTCAGTTGTGTTGGGTTGCGGGCGGAATCCGCAAGCGTCAATGACTTCATTGAGTTTCCCTCTTCGCGCTCTCATCGCCGACCCAAATCCGTAGCGAAGTCTTCTTCTTCTTCGCTACCTTTTTTCGGCGTTTTCTTCCTTTTACAGAATGATCTCACATCCAGTCTCGGCGAGTTGATCGCAATTTCCCTTGATTTCACTTTATCAACAAAAATCCAGCCTAAAATCGGGATTCCTTTTTTCAGCGATGATATAAAATCAAGTTTTACTGATCATAAAGTTAGATTAATCGATCGGTGACTGGATCCAATAGTTGGATTATGCATGCTTGGTTATATAAATAAGCTGAGGGACCGAGCGTTATCGTGTCCGAAGGGGAGAGGAGATTTCCGATCCGAGCACTAAGTCATCCGTACCACACCATCCTGAAAATGAGTTGAACATTTCCGACAAAAAACCGAGCAATAGAACGTTTTATTACTTATTGCTGATAATTATTTACCAAGCCACCTCGAAGTTGGCTCGTTCATTGTTGAGTCATGTTCAAATTTAGTTGTATAGTGACGCGAAAATCGAAAACTGATCTATCTCGCCATAGGAACCGAATTAGAGATCGAACGAGGGGTCATTTAAAAGCTCAGAATATAGGGGATTCAGATATTTATGAATCTTCATCATTCAGTCCTGATTCAGGGTCGAAATTCACGTTCTTACCATGAATAAATTAAAGGGAGCATAACATTTATTGCCTAATCTCGAAAAATCGAAAAAAATTTTTCCGATTTTCTTCTAAAAACCGACTTTTTAAGGTAATTTCTAGGCGAAAAATCGATTGCGCGCATTCCCGAAGCGTGAAAATGTTTCCTTGACCCTGATTCAGGGAAGGAATCGGTGTATTGAAGCGAAAATCGAAAAATTTTGGTTTTCTTGCCTCAAAATCATCTTTCTGGGAGTAATTTTATGCGGGGAATCGATTGCGCGCATTCTCGAAGCTTGAAAATGCTTCCTTGACACTGATTCAAGGGAATGAGTGTTTTACATTGAAGCGAAAATATGAAAATTTGAGATTTTTCTTCTAAAATCATCGTTCTATGGGTTATTTTATGCGAGAAATCGATTCAGCGCACCGAAGCGTCAAAATGCATCCTTGACCATCATCCTTGAAAAATTATGTTTCTACCGCAACGCTTCGATAGAAAAAAACATATTTTTAAATTTTTTTACGAATTTTTAACCCATTTTTTATGAATTTGTATCCTATTTTTTAATTTTTGTCAAGGGCAAAATCTTTTTGATCATGCTGGGAATCGAACTTGAGAGCAATTTCTACGAGCCGATAGTCTTCGCCACTCGGCCATGAGGGCCTCTTAATCGACATTATTAAATTTCATCTATAAGACTTACGTAAAACATGATATAGGGCTAAAAAATTTTTCTTGAAGAGTACCCCCATGATTTTGGTGTCATTTTTCTTCTCTCACTGAACCCTATCGATTGGTATAGGTCGTGACGGAATTGGAATTAGGGTGATAGCACAAACAGACACACATAACACGTTTAATGTTTTAGGATGTTTATTCATTGGATCCAAGGAACTTGTTGTTCGAATGTGATTCATTACACAAGATAAACATTACTAAATGGAATACAATCGTAGCATAGTAGCGTAGCACAACTCGAATTTTGGGCATAGCCAACTTTGACACGACGCATTTGACATGAACGTAGTTGATACGACGCACTCGACATGACGTATTAGACACGAAAAAACTGAAAAGTATGGCATGGTCAACCTTTGGCACGACGCATTTAACATGAACGTAGTCGACACGAAATTTTTTGTAAAAAATATTTTTGACTTCCGATTTGTTACCTAAAATTGACTGAATTTTTCCGACAATTTAATAGGGCCCTATTAAATTGCCGAGAATAGGGCCTTATTAAATTGTCGAGAAATGTGGTTATACTTAGCCAAAAAACCTAAAAATAAAAAAGTTATACTCATTTCATTTTTTCGTGACTATAACTTTTTTATTTTTATGTTTTTTTGACCAAGTATAACCATATTTTCTCGACAATTTTATAGGGATTTATCGGAAAAATCCAGGCAATTTTAGGTAAAAAATCGGAAGTCGAAAATATTTTATCTTTTACAAAAAATTTCGTGTCAACTGCGTCGTGTCAACTACGTTCGTGTCAAAGATGCGTCGTGTCATAGTTGGCTATGCCAATAATATGTGACAGAAACTCAATAAAATGAAAAATATATTAAAAGGGGGTATTTTTTTACGGCTCAATCACCGAAAAAAATTTTAGAGCTAGTCCGGCTGGGGGGGGGGACCAAGTGACGTTCAAAAAAATTTTTCCGATTTTCTTCTAAAAACCGACTTTTTAGGATAATTTCTAGGCGAAAAATCGATTGCGCTCATTCCCGAAGCGTGAAAATGCTTCCTTGACCTTGATTCAGGGAAATAAATGTGTGTATTGAAGAGAAAATCGAAAAATTTTGAAATTTCTCCCTTAAAATCATATTTCTAGGGGGTAATTTCTTGCGAGAAATCGATTCAGCGCATCCCCGAAGCGTCAAAATGCATCCTTGACCATCGTCCTTGAAAAATTATGTTTCTACCGCAACGCTTCGATGATGCGCTGAATCGATTTCTTGCACAAAATTAGAACGATGATTTTAGAAGAAAATCCAAAATTTTCATATTTTCGCTTCAATACACACATCTATTTCCCTGAATCAAGGTCAAGGAAGCATTTTCACGCTTCGGGAATGAGCGCAATCGGTTTTTCGCCTAGAAATTATCCTAAAAAGTCGGTTTTTAGAAGAAAATCGAAAAAAATTTTCGCGTTGAAACACAGTTCTACCCTGATTTTCAGGGTCAAGCTTAATTTTTCATGCTCCGATAATGCGCGCAATCGATTTTTCACTATAAATTACCCTAAAAAGTCGATTTTTAGAAGAAAATCGGAAAAATTTTTTTGAACGTCACTTGGTCCCCCCCCCCCAGCCGGACTAGCTCCAAAATTTTTCCTAATTTTTTGCAAAATAACATATATAGGGGTAATTTTATGCGACAAATCGATTGCGCACATTTCCGAAAACCTTTGTTTGACCATTAAAATTTGCAAAATACGTTTTTTCAAGTATACATACAGGTAGTATACATACAGGCTGTTTTTTTTATTGCTCCCACATTTCAAAAATTCGCCAAAAATTGAGTTTAAGTCCTTTTCCATCATCCGATAGCTCAATCGAAAGCTCTAATCACCGGATTTAATTATCAAACAAAATTATTGAAAAAAACTTTATTTTCGATTTTTTAGCTCAAAAATAGTGAAAATATGGGTTAAAATACGTATTGTTATATGGGTAAAAAACGTATTTTTCAATTTTTAAGGATGAAACAAAGGTTTTCACGCTTCGAGAATGCGCGCAATCGATTTTTCGCATGATTTTACCCCTATATAGGTCAAAAATCGAGAAAAATTTTTTTCGGAGAATGAATTTTTTCAATTTTTTGCAAAAATTTTGTTGTTGAAAGAAAAAGAACCTGGTCAAAATTCAAAAATTCATTAAGATTCGTGTTCCGCATACCCAAAAACCCCCGGGTACAAAAAATCAGCCAATTTGGAGAAGTTGTTGAAAAATCGGTTTTTGCTTCCCCCGTATGTCCCCATAGATGATTTTTTCCAGAATCAAGGCCTATTTTTTTGGGCTCACAAGGGATGATCCCAACTTGCCAATCTCCAAATTTTTTCAAACCAAGTTCAAAAAATAGCAAAAAAATAGTAGAAACTATGGTGAAAAAATTAGCTGCCGCTTGCTTGTTTTGACCGAGATACGAGGCATGAAAAATTTTTAAAAAATTAAAAAAATGCAAAAACTTATGTCTCCTTCCGGGGATCGAACCTAGTCCATAAAAAGCAATAGTCCATTATGCTAACCACTACACTATACTGTCTTATATCTATATTGCTTTCGAATTTAACCTATAAACTATGAATTTTTTCGATTAAATAACAAATCTATGATTGAGAAATATAATTTTTGTAATTTATTTTTAAATTTTATTATTGATAGTTTTGAAGATATTCTTCAGAAGAAGACTTCTGAAGACAAAATTCTTCAGAAGAAGATAATGAAGAAAAATCCGATGAAGAGGAATCAGGCGAAGAGGAATCGGAAGAGGGGCCAATGGAAACGGAATAAGAATAATTTTCATTATAATAATAAAATATTTAAATATTGTTGCAAAATTTAAAAATAAATTACAAAAATTATATTTCCCAATCATAGATTTGTTATTTGATCGAAAAAATTTATAGTTTATAGGTTAAATTCGAAAGCACTACAGATATAAGACAGTATAGCGTAGTGGTTAGCATAATGGACTATAGTTTTTATGGACTAGGTTCAATCCCCGGAAGGAGGCATAAGTTTTTGCATTTTTTTAATTTTTTAAAAATTTTTCATGCCTCGTATCTCGGTCAAAACAAGCAAGCGGCAGCTAATTTTTTCACCATAGTTTCTACTATTTTTTTGCTATTTTTTGAACTTGGTTTGAAAAAATTTGGAGATTGGCAAGTTGGGATCATCCCTTGTCAGGACAAAATTCTGAGTCGATTCTCTTTCCTCCTAAAAAAGGGCAGAAAAAAGTTAGCCCAGACACATACACACACAAACATTTCTCCTTTAAAGAGGGAGTGCACGCCCAGGATGCTTCTCGAAAAATTTTTTTGGTACTTGGGGGTTGTGCCGCTTTTCTTTTTGAATTAAACCTTTAAATTTTTAAACTTTATGAGCGAAATTTGAATTTTTTTAAATTCAATCCCTTCGTTTCAATGTTCAAACTCGTTTGAACGTTTTTGTCATGCTCATATCTCTGTACCATTAGATTTTCAAGTAGTGGTCCAAAAGCAAAAAATGCTCTGAATTTTATGCTCTTTCACATGAAATCAACTCCCCACAAGTGGAGGGGTCTGTTAAGAAGCAATATTTGTAGATTATTTTTATATAAAAACTTTTTGAGGACAAGATTAATCAACTTTTTATGGAAGCATATGAAACTTTTTAATATAAAAATGATCCTATGGAGATTGCTCCTGCGATCACTTTCGTGTGTTCTAATGTCCTGGAGGAATCCGGGCGTGCTGTTGAGCTGCTTTGCGGCTATGTTGGTGGTGGCCATATACCCAATGCATAATGTGAATCGATTTGTCAGTCTGGCGTGGTTGTCCATGGCCCGAAGTGAGTCCGCCCAAGCAAAATGAGAGTCGGTCGTTTTGGACGCTGTGGGCCATGCCGTCCGATTCGCGTTGTGCGTGCTCTCGTCTATTCTCCTCGGCGTGCTTCGCCGGCTGTGATGGGAAAAAACCTATATACAGCTGTTGAGGAAAGAGAAAAGAAGACACTCTTGCTGCTGGACAGAAAGAGAGAATCGAAGAGGAGATCCCTATGGCTTCTCTAGTGTGCTCTCGCATCTTTCTGGATAATATAGCGATTGCCCAATTTAGTTCAGACTTGTTCTTCGTGCGAAACAAGGAATCAACCATCTCTGACGTGTGCCATCGCCAATTTTAGTTTTGATTTTCATAATAATAGCCAGAAGAAAGGCACACGTGCTTTTTCCTGATTTTGTTATACAAATTACCTTTTTTTCGTTGTATACGCGCCTAAAGTTTGATCGCATAAATAGGTTTTTAATGATATGAGATTCAAGCCATCCTTAAAATGGTACTAGAACGGTACACTCTAGTCATGCTACGAAATCACGATTTCGAAATTTCGGATTTATATATCAAATTTCGATTTTGACATAAAACGAAATTTGAAAAAAAAATTAATTTTTCATTCAAATCATGAAAATTTTTAAATTTCTAGTATTGATCAATCGTTTCAATAACCAATTTTATCAAGAACTGTATAATTGGTTAAAATCGGTTATATATGTTGTAGCCGATATTGAATTTCTGCCGCTCCTGAATCGGCTAGCCGATTATGGATATTCAAGATTCGCTAGCCGATTTAGGATAGTCGATCTTGATTCTAAATTTCTGGCTATTCTTCTAGGCTTAGGCTTAAGCCTAAGCTTAAGTCTAAGCCTAATCTTAGGCTTAGGCTTAGGCATAGGCTTAAGCCTAAGCCTAGGCTTAGGCATAGGATTAAGCATAGGCTTAAGCCTAAGCCTAAGCTTAGACTTAGGCTTACGATTTCGGATTTCGGGTTAAACTTCGATTTCGCGAAATTTGATAACCGAAATTTCGATTTCGACATGACCGATTGCGTGGCATCACTAGTACACACACCTCACAAATCAAAATTTGACGAATTTTTCACACAAAATTTGCATTTTAATGCAAAATTGTGAATTTTGTAATGTGTGAAAAATTTGCTAAAATCTGTGAGATGTGTACCGTCCTAGTGCCCTTAAAATGAACTTGGGAAATTCAACCGTTAAATTGATGATTCTCATGAGTTGTATCGGAAAGTTAATTAAATGCATTTTACTATTCAAACGTTCTTCTAGTTTTAAGAATTCACTTTTTGAATTTTTTATGCTGACTTGATTCTGTACGGGCGCGTCATCATTTTCATGAAATTTTTTCGTAAATATTAAGCTCTTCAGGGATTAAGTCCTATTATCAAGTTATTTATAGGTGATGATGGAGAGATTTCTTTTTGTGATTGAATAAGATTCCGTCATTTCTTTAGGCTTTTGTTTTCTAGCTATTATCTCTTAAAATAACTTCTATAACAGTATGTTTAAAACACCTTTTTAAGAAAACAGAGCTTTATATCACAAAACGTATCACAAAATTTTTTAAGGGTTATTACTTTTTCGTACGATTTTCTCGTTTTTCTATCGATTTTTATCAAAAGTAACCTGTAAGAAAATTGTGGAAGAAATCAAGCTCTATAACTTTGTTAAAGAAGATTTAAAACGAATCTTACTAGAAAACGATCAAATTTATTATCAAAATGAGTACCCTTACAAAATTGCTGTGACAAAGTTCGGTTTTCTCGAAAAGTTTGTTTTAAATTTAATCGAAGATCGAGTTTAAAGTTCCTGTACGAAAATTTTATTATATAATTATAGTACATTTTTTAAAAGTCGAATTGCAAAAGTGAGAAGTTTTTCAAATGGATTCCGATTAGTCGAAAATTAGGAGCAAGTCTCCCATGGTTGTCGTCACTTTCGTTGACTAAATTCGGCAAAAAATTTTTATTTTCTTTCAGAAATTACCCATTTAGGGGGTAATTTTATGCGAAAAATCGACTGCGCGCACTTCCGCAACCTGAAAACCGCAGAAAAATGGTGAAAATTCGATTTTCTCGAGAAATGGAAAATGTTAGCAACCACGCAGGGATGCATAGGAGGATATTTGTTTATTTCTCGAGAAAATCGAATTTTCACCATTTTTCTGCGGGTTTCAGGTTGCGGGAGTGTGCGTAATCGATTTTTCGCATAAAATTACCCCTAAATGGGTAATTTCCAGAAGGAAATAAAAAATTTTTGGAGCCTGGGGAGACGCATCAACAGTATTCCAAAAACTGATACTTTTTTGAAGTAATTTTATGGAAAAAATCGTCTTAAGGCTTAGGCTTAAGCTTAGGCTTAATCTTAGGCTTAGGCTTAACCTTAGGCTTGGGCTAAGCTTAAGCTTAAGCCTAGGCCTAAACCTTTAGAGGATATTTTTCCATAAAATTACTTCAAAAAAGTACCAGTTTTTGGAATCCTGTTGATTTCTCTCTAGGAGGAAGAACTCCAATTTTTTGCCGAATTTAGTCAACGTTAAGTAGCGGCAATCAGGGGAACTTGCTCCAAAAATTGTATAAATTAGGAACAGATCACGGCACAGAGGGTGGTAAAAAAAGTTTATTAGGGGGTAGCGTGTTGCGTATGCCCGTAGCCAGATCCTATTTGATAACAATGATCGAAATTTGCATAAATTGAAAGAATCTGTGTATTGAAACGAAAACCTGAATTTGAATTCCTGAAGGGATGTTTGATAAAATTCCACCACTAATAGGTAGAGTGCATCGAAAAACGGTAGTACCCCCAATTTTCTTTTAAAACAAATTCGTCCATTTTTGAGGAAATTTAGTTCAAAGTTTGATAACAAATGATCGAAATTTAGCCAACTTGAAACTAAATTTCCTCAAAAAAGAAAAATATGTTTTTCACGAAAATTGGGGGTACTACCGTTTTTCGATTCGCTCTATCGACTGATGATGGAATTTTTCAAAAATTTCTTCAGTAATTCAAATTTAATACTTTCGTTTCAATACTAAATTTCCTCAAAAACGAAGAAAATGTTTTTCACGAAAATTGGGCGTACTACTGTTTTCGATGCGCTCTATCGATTGGCGAGGGAATTTTGTCAAAAATTTCTTAAAATTCAGCTTTTCGTTTCAATACACAAACCATTTCACGGAATTTGTTGCTAAACAAGAAGAAAATCGATACTTGTACATAGAAATTAGTCACCTATGCATGAGGAATAAAAAGCGTGAAAAATGATTTTTCAATTATAATTTCCAATTCCTTTATACACAAGGCTGAATTTTAAAAAAATTTGAATTCTTTTCACTACAATGTCAAATGATCCTGTTTACGATTGCTTGAAGTCTATGGGTTGTATTCGAAAAATGTTACTGCTG
>OZJO01004653.1:0-15884 GCA_900406225.1 Acrobeloides nanus | reverse complement strand
ACTTTATTTTTCAACATTTGAGGAATATTTTAAGACCAAAATTATAGAAAATGGAAACGAGGAAAAGCTTCGCAAAGCTTTTAAAAATTTTGATTTTTTCAGTAAGAAAATTCAGTGCAAATTCCTTGAATCAATCAAAAATTGAGTATTGAAACGATTATTTTTTTTGAAGACTTTTTTCTCATTTTCGGTCGCCGTGCTTGATATTACATTAGATAAAAGATTAACTTTTCTGATGCACAATGAATTTTTAATCGAATCAAGGCAGTTTTTTATACGGATTAAAGGGGGAAAAGTCATTGCGGGTTTTCGACAAAAAATTTTTTCGATGAAAAATGATCGAGTAACGTAAAATAAGCCTAAAATTGGATGAAAACTAGAAATATTAACCCGAAAAAATGATTTTGGCACACAATTTTTTGACCCCCTATTGGGATACATATTTAAAAAAACCCATTTTTTCAACTTTTTTTACTTTGGCTCCAAATTGGCTGATTTTTGGTACTTGGGGGGGGGGGGGGGGGTTCGGGCACGAGAAATCAATTGGCAAAAGTCCCGAATTCCGAAAAATTTTTTTGATCCCCTATCATGGGGTGCCCACCGTCTTGCGATCTTCTACAACTTTTGAGAAGATCGCAAGACCTCTTTCTCATCTAGGAAAAAAGTTACACCTCAATCTTTGTCAATAGCACGTTTTTTGACCCCAAAAAATTCCGTTTTTGACCATAAAGTGCCTCAAGAAACCCTTTTTACCCTATATTTTGCTTATGTAATGAAACTACAGTTTCTGACAAATTTTTTGGTACGTCGACCTTAGCACAGAAATTACAAAGAAAAAAGTTATTGCGACTAAAATGTTGGAGTAGAACAAGTGGATTTTTGTATTAAGTGTGTATAAGTTACCCAAAATGGTTGATTTTTATACTCGGGGGTTTTTCGACATGGGGGAACACAATGTCGAAGGGTCACTCTATATGAGACCTCAAATAATTTTTAAAATATGAGCAAAACTAGAAACATAAAAAGGCAAAATAGAATGTTTTCTGTAAAAAAATAGGTTTTATACTTAAAAAAAGAAAATTTTTGCTGAAGATAGCAATTTTGAAATTAGTGGCCAAGTTATTTAATTAATTTCTGGTCTTTATTCAACTTACAAGAGACATCACCCACTGATAGTTAGTCCCAGATTTGAGCGAAGTCAACGTAAACCGATTCTACAGGCCCTAGTAGTTACGAAAACATCAAAATTAGAGTTCCCTAGTTCGATTTTTGAGGGTAAAAATCGGTTTAAAATTTTTTTAAATCGGAAAAAATTGTGCAAACAGAGAAGTGATGTAGTGGTAACCGAACTTGGGCCTCGTAGAACCCAATACTGCAAGCTAACCAACTGCTCCACTGGTTCTATACCATAATAACCTTCATATAGGACTGGCTCAACCATTGGATGTTAACGGTTTTAGAACCTGGAAAAACTTTATGCGAAAGATCTCCGTGCTCCTTTTTAGGGCTCGTGGAGCAGTTGGTTATCTTGCAGTATTGGGTCCTACGAGGCCCAAGTTCGGTCCTCACCACATCACTTCTCTGGTATGCACAATTTTTTCCGATTTAAAAAATTTTTAAATCGATTTTTACCCCTAAAAATCGAACTAGAGAACTCTAATTTTGATGTTTTCGTAACTACTAGGGCCTGTAGAATCAGTTACGTTGGCTTCGTTCAAATCTGGGACTATCACTTGGTACGTGTCTCTTGTTGGAAAGAAAAGATGCAACAACATTGAACTAATATTACAACTACGGTTTAGTTACTACAACTAAAAAAGTATTGGTAGATATATCTCTTCAAAATNTTGGAAAGAAAAGATGCAACAACATTGAACTAATATTACAACTACGGTTTAGTTACTACAACTAAAAAAGTATTGGTAGATATATCTCTTCAAAATATTCGTTCCTAGGTTGTTTCATCACTAAAAATTTTAAGCAAATGAGATCCTACTCTAGTTTTGTGCCGGAAAATGGGGTATCCGAATTTGAGCTAAGACTTTTTCAAACTCGCTTACTTTTCCCAGAGCTCCCATTAGTTGAAGGCCACCGGAAATAGCGCTGAGGAAGCTCGAATTTCCACTGAGCGCCAGAATGAGCCCGGTGAGAACTTTGTCGAGAAGCTCGCGCAAGCTTCCTAGCAATTTGTCGAGAAGTTGGAGGAGATCAGGCCCAATCTAAATGATAATTGTTGGATTTAATAATATCACTCACGTCTTTGAGCAATTTTTGGAGTGCCGGAAGAAGGTCGTTGACCAGTTGCTTCACGAGTTTCAGCACATTCGCGATCAGTCCTTCAAGACCCAACAATTGGATCGCTTGTCTTCTTCGACGAGTGGGCTCCAACAACGTTCTAGGAAGACTGGCCTCGTCTTCGGGTTCGATCAACTCAACTTTGGGCAGATCGGCCAAGAGTTTGTTGAGCGCCGTACTCAGCTTCTTCAATGGATCCAAATCACCATTGAGCCCACTGAGAAGTCCCTTGAGAAGACTGTCGAAAAGTTTATTGAGACCATCAATTACGCTTTCAAGGGATCCGGGCTAAATCAGGCTTGAATCAATCGAGCTTTAAACTTACATCCTTGCCGGAGCTCTTGAATAACGGGAGAAGACTATTGAGCAACGCTTTTATGGTATCAATTTTTCCAGAAAGGAAATTTTCCAACAATGCATCACTTGGTTTGGTTGACGAAGTTCCGTTGGCCTGGCCTGGTTGGCCACAAGTTTGCCCCGGATTCTTTTTCGAGTTAGGGCAGAGGAAATTACAGTATTCTGATGACAATGCTGGTAAACCCGGGGCTATGGTTGGCGATAAAGTCGTTGACGTTAGTGGATTTTTTGTCGGGGTTTTTTCGGATGAACTTGGCGTAGTTTCCGTTGGCGAGCATTGCCCCTCTTCGCCCGAGGTCCCACCGCATTCTCCACGCCAATTTTTAAACGAATTCGGCTTTACCAAGCGCACAAAATCGTCCAATTTTACCCAACCCTGGTCATCCGCTAGTTTGGCCATTTCTCCGGTATAGTTTCCCTAAATTTTCACCCATTTTTTCTAAAAAAATTCTTTTCCCACCCTATAAATCTGATGCCAAAAGAACTCGTTCGTACTCTTTATAACCGGATCGTGGTTGAGAAGCCGTATACTCCATCTGGGGAAGTCACGGACTTCAATAATGAATCCTCCGCTGGTGTTTAGTTGATTCTTTTCCATGAACATGGCTTTCATGAGAGAAAGAGTTGAGTTTGCATGCTAAACTTTTGTGATGACATATAGCAAAAAAAAAATACCGATACATATCCAACCATTTTGAGTGAATTTTTACCAGTTTTAACATTATCAATCGTTTCTAAGATATGGTTCAACCATAGTCCTGACATCGCCTTTTGGCATGGTCCGTAGTTGGCACATGCAATATGGGGTGCATTCGCTAAATTTCGAATCTTTGACTTTTTCTTGAATATACAAAATTTCAGGCATTCTCTCGAACAGACTAAATTTTCTGGACTTTTTAACATATACTTATTTTTAATCATTTTCTCGACTAACCCAAATTTCAGGCATTTTTATTTCCGAAAACCGTTGATCCTAAATTGTCAAAAATTACTTTGAAGTTTTCAAAGTCAATTTTCTTCATCTTAACAAAATGTTAGAAATTTAATTTTTGTATGAAAATACAGAGCTTTAGTCCCTCTAACATATGCAAAAAATCGTATATAAAAATTATTTAATAGTGGCGAGATATTTGACTTTGAAGTTGATAGTCAAAAAATGAGGCAAAACAAAATGACTCACCCGGGAATCGAACCCTCGACTTTCTAGCTGCTAGTCTAATGAACTAACCACTACACCATCACCATATGATGTAGTAAGGTGAAGAAAATCGACCACATGGTGTAGTGGTTAGCGCGTTAGACTAGCAGCAAGAAGGTCGATTCCCAGGTGCGTCATTTTGTTTTTGCCTCATTTTTTGACTATTTTGACTATCAACTTCAAAGTCAAATATCTCGCCACTGTTAAATAATTTTTATATACGGTTTTTGCATGTGTTAGAGAGACTAAAGCTCTGTATTTTCATACAAAAATTAAATTTCTAACATTTTGTTAAGGTGAAGAAAATCGACTTTAAAAACTTCAAATTAATTTTTCACAATGCTAGGATCAACGGATTTCAAAAATTTTTATCAACATTTATTCAATCATTGTTCAGATGCAAAGTTTAAAATAGACCGCATAGAAATTCGTTAGAGAGGGTGCAAGAACGACTAAAAACATTGATGTTGCAGACCAAAATGAATGCTCTGTACTTAAATTCAAAACTTTTTTGTATCCGGAGATATGGCCCTTCAAAGTTAGACACCTTGAGCGAAGTGCAAAAATTGGACCCATTTAGTTAAAACGCGATATCTCAGCCATTTTAAAAGATTTTCAAATACGGTCTTTTTTAATTTATTGGTATGATATTGTAGTAAAATTTTGTAGAACATCGCTTCGTCATTCGACATACTTCCGAGAAGATATGAATAAATAACTTAACTTGATAGCCTGTCTTTTTTATGAATAGCCTGAATTTCAGGTATTTTTTGAGTTGTCTAATTTCAGATTTTTTGATAAAAGAACAATCTGAAGCAGACTTGCTTAGACCTTGATTCCTAGACCTTATCCTTACAAAATATCGCTTTATAGGCTCTAATTAGATCTTCTTGACTTTTATATCCTTCAACTTTGGCTTTTCGTATCCATTCCGGATAGTCACTTTCATACCACCCTCGATATTCCTTAATTTCAAGATTGATAAAAACTTTTAAAAAACAATTCTACCATCATGAATAAATTCTCCGCGAAAGTGCAAGCTTCGGAAAGTGTAGCATCCCAACCAATGTTGTTACTCATTAAATCTAGTAATGCCTTGTGTTTGGTCACATTCTCCTGTAGTTCAGGGATTCGGTCGTTCAGAATTTGTTCACGAACTAATTTTTTTATAACAAAAGGTAAAAATTTTATACTTTCGCGAATTTTCGAGCAACCGGTCGACCCTATTGCAAGCATCGGATCATCGATGGTATAAGGTGTAGGATTATAGTCGCGTATACCGGGAGACCTCGAGTTGTACAACCACCATATGCCGTAATCGTCACCATGGTAGTCTTGCGGTGCAAAGAAATGCGTTAAAGCAATCTGAAAATTTTGAGAATTTTGGATTTCGTCAATTTCAGGCAATCGACTGAATTCCCATAAAATTTGAATTCGAATTCTGAATCCGTATTCCAATTTTGGACTCGGATTCAGAATCCAAATTCTGATTCTCAATCTGGATTCTGAATTCGAATGTTGAATCCAGATTCTGAATTTGGATTTTGGATTCGGAATTCGAGTTATGGATTCTGGACTTTGAATTCAGATTCTGAATCCGGATTATGGGTTCTGGATTTAGATTCTAAATTCGGATCCTGAATTCGAATTCCGAATCCTGATTCTCAATCTGAATTCTGATTCTGAATTCGGATTCTGGAATCAGATTCTGGATCCTNTTCGAGTTATGGATTCTGGACTTTGAATTCAGATTCTGAATCCGGATTATGGGTTCTGGATTTAGATTCTAAATTCGGATCCTAAATTCGAATTCCGAATCCTGATTCTCAATCTGAATTCTGATTCTGAATTCGGATTCTGGAATCAGATTCTGGATCCTGATCCTCAATTTGAATCTAGATTCTGAAATCGGATTCTGGACTCTGAATTCAGATTCTGAATCCGGATTATGTATACTGGATTCGGATTCTGAATTCGGATTCTGAATCCGAATTCCGGATCCTTATTCTCAATTTGAATTCGGATCCGCAACAATGTGAGTTACGACACATTTTGCCTAGAATGCGTGTTTTGACATGATTTTGGCCTCAAAAAAATCGAATTTTGCTCCGATTTTTGTATTGTATTGTTCGATAAGTCCTTGCGGCTCAAAAAATGCTCTAATTTCATCATTTTTCATTCGTTTTCGTGCAAACTTTCCGAACAACCAAATACCATACCTGTAATGTCTCTTGAGCTCGGTTTATACTACTGGTATAAAATCTAGATTCGTCGGGCTTAAAATTCCGACTCATAATTTTATCATAATAGATGTCATCCGACGTATCGGCTCCCAAAAATTTTCGAAGCTCAGTTCCGAGATCAGCGGCTTGGTGTTTTCCATACTAAAATGGCGCCGGATGATTTGCGTCATGGCTTTTGCGTTTGTGATTTTTGCGGTTCTTTATTTGCGTTTGTGACATTTGCGGCCGGACATACGCGGTTGTGTCTTTTGAAGTTGTGAAATTTGCGGCTGTGACATTTGCGACTCAAAATTGAAAATTCTTTAGATTAGCGAATTTTGACACAATTTATATATTCGGAAAATTCATGAAAAATGGACCATTTTTTGTTTTTACAGTAAATTCTGAATTGTTATCGTTGTCGAGATAATCGCGTTTGAAGTTGGCGATTTTTGGAATTGGTAATGAATTTGAATTTCCCACCAAGACCCTGATTTTCAATTTTGGCGGGAACTTCAACGATTATCTCGACAACGATAACAATTCAGAATTTACTGTAAAAACAAAAAATGCTCCATTTTTCATGAATTTTCCGAATATATATAAATTGTGTCAAAATTCGCTAATCTAAAGAATTTTCAATTTTGAGTCGCAAATGTCACAGCTGCAAATTTCACAACTTCAAAAGACACAACCGTATGTCCGGCCGCAAATGTCACAAACGCAAATAAAGAACCACAAAAATCACAAACGCAAAAGCCCGGACGCAAATCGTCCTGCGCCACTAAAACGATTACCGCTGTTTCGTAATATCACTTACTCTATTAAGTTCAAGATTCCCTTCAAAACCCCAGTTTCGTTTACCCTTTGAATCGAGATCAGCTCCTTTGAAAATCTTCTCTGGATTAAAATATGCTTCTCGGGCCCCCCAAATAATGAATTTGGTATTTTTATCTCGGCGCAATGTTGGAAGATAATCATAACTTAAACCCGCACCTAGAGTACATGGTATAACTAGGAATATGGAGAAAAAATGAATTAACTTAGGCATTGGATTCTGGGCAAAAATTTTTAGGCCCCAATAAACTAGAGTTCTTTGGGGGAGAAGATTTTATAATGTTCGTCGGGTGGGTCTGTTTTATTTCATGATCGATTACTTTATTAGGCGTCTGATTTATGTTTTCGTTGTTTGTCGTATTTCCCAGCTCTTTTTATACTTTACACTATAACACTGTTCCTTTACGTTGATACTGATGATAAATTTCTATTCGGTTGTTTAGATTGTACTATCGTGTGTTCGAGTCTCAAAGGCCGGCAAAAAAGAATGGGCAAATTACACAAAATCTTATGAACGATATCGTCCTAAAGGTGTAAAAAAATATTTTTGACTTCATCCATCAAAACGTCGGTAAGATTTTATAGTCTTATATTCGTTTATAAATAAATCTTCTGATGTTTGGGCTCATAAATTTTTAAAAATGGATTCAACAGTTTTTTAGTTATAATCAATAGTCCATTGCGCCACCCTGTATCTTAGCATAATATTTTTAATGCCCCTTTTGAACATCGAGATCATTCAAGTTGATTAGTTTCTTAAACCGTCTCTTAAAGGGAGGGGGTCTCATATACCTCGGGGACTCCACTTAAGGGCCACTTCTCAAATCTCAGGTTTTTTCTGGTCATTTTCTACGAGCAACCACAGTTTCTGGCGCCATTTTTTGTGGCGAGTCCGAATTTCGCAAAAACAATATAAGTTGGTCCTCAAGAAAGCATAGAAAAATTGCAAAAACAAATGAGACCACCTCCCTTTAAGAGACGATTTAAGAAACTAATCAACTTGAATGATCTCGATGTTCAAAAGGGGCATTAAAAATATTACGCTAAGATACAGGGTGGCGCAAGGGACTATTGATTATAACTAAAAAACTGTTGAATCCATTTTTAAAAATTTATGAGCCCAAACATCAGAAGATTTATTTATAAACGAATATAAGACTGTAAAGTCTTACCGACGTTTTGATGGATGAAGTCAGAAATATTTTTTTACACCTTTAGGACGCTATCGTTCATAAGATTTTGTGTAATTTGCCCATTCTTTTTTGCCGGTCTTTGATACTCGAGCACACGATAGTACATGGTGGCCCAAAAGTTCCTGTTATGTATATATTTGTAATATTTGACAACAAATTTTATTTAAAACCTAACAAAAACCAATAATAACAACAAAATTTAACTATGTATTTTCAAAATGGCCACCTTGGGCATCAATGCACTTCTTCAAACGCTTCGGGAAGTCACCCACAGCTCGATCAATGACTTCTTGAAGTATAGCGTTCCATGCCTTAACCAAACTTCTCTTTAGCGCTTCAATCGACTGATGGGGCTTTGAACATGCTTCGTTTTCCAAAATGTGCAATAAGGAGAAGTCCTCCACACATAAATCAGTCGAATTCGGTGGCCATTCTCCATTGTTTCGCTTCAGGCTGATGTCGACTTCGATGCGTTCAGGAAAGATGTCTCTGACCAAATCTCGAGTTTCTTCTGCTCGGTGTGATGGAGTGCCGTCTTGCTGAAACACCCACTGCTTCTGCCACTGCCCATTACGCCAACCTTCTTTCTAAAAAATCAAATAAAATCATTAAAATATATACATAACAAGATTAGGGCGGGAACTTTTGGGCCACCCTGTACAATCTAAAAAACTGAATAGAAATTTATCACCAGGTCTTAATATCAACGTAAAGGAACATCACTGTAGTGTAAAGTATAAAAGAACTGGAAAATACGACAAACAATGAAAACATAAACCAGACGCCTAATAAAGAAATCAATCACGAACTAAAACAGACCCATCCGACGAACATTATAAAATCTTCTCCCCAAAGAATTATAGTTCATTGGGGCCTAAAAAACATTTATTCCCATTTAGCATAAGGCGAACCCTTATAATTTTTTAAATTTTTAATTGTCTGGAGCGAGTACATACCCCCTCTTAGGCACGTAGCGAGGGGGGGGGGGCAATCCGGACAATTGCCCCCCATCAGGAAAAATTTTGAAAAAAAATCATAAGAGTACCCCCTTATGTTTTTGTCCAAATTTTTCAAAAATCATAATGGTCCCTCATTATGATTTTTTGGTCTCCATTATGATTTTTCAAACGATCGAAAAATAACGAGAGCGAGCTAAACAATAACGATGAATCGGATCGTTCACTGTTTGAAGTGCAAGAATTTTTTGACCTCAACGCCCAAAAAACATGGGTTTTGAAGTCAAAAAATGTCCAAAACACGGTCAATGAAATTTTTTGAGTGTGTTTTTTGGATTTTTCAGCCAAAATTATCCCAAGAAAGGTCATTCTTAAACAATTGTTCTACTCTAACAGAACGTCAAGTGTACTGCACGACTTTGGGGGAGGGGGCGAACTGCACCGATCAAGTTTGCCCCCCCCCAAATTCGCATAAATACAAACATTTCGGGGGGCCGAAGTGCACCGATCAGTGCAGTTCGGCCCCCACCCCAAATTTGGGAGGGGCCGAAGTGCATAAGTTCCTTTTTTGTTGTGTATTTTAATTTATGATGCATAAAAAATATAAAGCTGAAACTTTTTGTCCTTGTTTTATCAATATTAATATATTGGCATACTAGTTTGGAAATAGTATCATATAAATTTTATTAAAAAATTTTAAGATTTTTGGTAAAAAAAACCACAGGTAGCACAGATACCTGTGGATTTTGGACTTTGTGTCATTGTCACCCGTCAGGAAATCCTGGCCACGTGCCTGCATTAAATCAAGAATTTCAACAAAATTTTCGTCGCCTGTGGATTTTGGGCTTAAATTTGGGTCATTGTCCTCCCCCTCGTCAAGAAATCCTGGCTACGTGCCTGCCCCTTCTTCACTACGCCACTGGTCCAATCCAGCCCACTTGGGCAGGTGGAAAAACGAAATGGGGGGGGGGATAACTCATAAAAATTTGTGGGCATCCCCCCCCCATTCCATCCAGAGACTAGCTACACACATATAAATTATTATATCTGATCAGAGATTGCATTTATTCTATTACTAGTATCAATTCTTGCATTATTATTTTTCCATATTGTTTCTCTATATGGTTTAATTAACCATATAGTCAATATTGGGTTTACAATAGGTATCCAAGAGAATGGCAAACCCATCCATAATGAAAAGTCGAGTGAATCTGTTTTGGTTATGATACAGATGATACAAGACAACATTGGAGGAACATTTATAACTAGAGGTCCTATCGCCTAAAAAATGGTATTAACTTTTCTGTAATAAAAGGGTTATATCTTAAAGTTAACCAGAACCGGGTGCCTCCGGCGCTTCGGGATCTCTAAAGGTGACTCAGAGCGGTAATTCCAGTCGACTTCGTACGAAATTATTACTAAGTCTAGGCTTAGGCTTAGCCTAGGCATAAGCCTAAGTATAGGCCTAAACCTAAGCTTACGCATAGGCATAAGCCTAAATCTAGGTCTAAGCCTAAACCTAAGAAAAATGTGATTGGACCCTTAAACTATTAATTGGACACTTAAAAGTTGATTGACCCCTACACTGCAATAGCACCAAAATTCGATGGAACGCATAAAAATTTAATGGAACGCATAAAAATTCATGGGACGCATAAAAATTTAATGGGACGTATAAAAGTTCTTGGGACGCACAAAAGTTCTTGGGACGCATAAACTGAAATAGAGCCGAGTCTCCCCCCCTAACCAATCCGGCAAAAAGGCCAAAAATAGGACCAACCCGGCATCGGAGCGGCCGGGTTGGTTCTTTTTTTTTGGTCCTCAAAATTTTGAAAAATTTTCAACAAAAAAACATAAGGGGGAACCGAGTCAAATTTTTGAAAATTTTAGACCCAACCTAGCACCAGACCCCTCTCTCCCCCTGTTTGTCCACCTATGGTCTATAGTAGTAGGATACTGGATTTTTCGGGATCGGGATTTTAATTTCGGGAGCTCAAAACCCAAAAAAAAGAAGTAGATTTTTTTAGAATCCCAATTTTTCGGATCCAGATTTTTCATTGTTAAATCTCAAAGCCAAAGAAGTGTTTTCATGGTTCTGCAAATTCTTACTTGGGCAACAAGAGTCTTATTAATTTGCGAATTTATTTCTCGGACTTGAGCAGAAGCATGTTTCAAATTCTCACTTAAATATGACCAAATTTTGAAATTACACCAAAATGCAACTGCATAGCTTCCAGCTGTAATTACAAGCATATCTATAGCAACTAGCCATGTATCAAAACGAGTCTAAATTAGGATTGTTGTATCGATATTAAAAGGGGTGCAAATTAGGACCCTTTCTCCAAAAAATTTTTTTAAATGACTTTCTAGGGGTAAAAATAGTGTGAAAAAAAGATTGTGCACATCACCGTCGCGTGAAAATGCTTCCTTCACCTTGTTTTCGGGAAAATAGTACTATTTCTCGCGAAAATAGTACTATTTTTAACGTGAAATAGTGTTATTTTCGCAAAAACAAGATGAAGAAAGCATTTTCACGCGATGGGGCTGTGCGCAATCGATTTTTCACTCTATTTTTACCCCTAGAAGGTCATTTTTCAACAAAAAGATTTTTTTGACAAAGGGTCCTAATTTGCACCCCTTTAATATCGATATATAATAAGTATATCGATATAAAAATCGAAAAAAATTATCTCGATATTATATCGATACAAAAATATAAAACGTTTCCGGTAATTTCGTTCTTATTGCTGTAGCACTCGTCATGGAACATTCGAATCAGTGGTTCATGATGAAATTTGACCAAAAGAAAGAGTCCATTACAAAATTATGAAATTTCAAAAATGGTAATTTAGAAAAATGGTTCTAGATCGATCAAATCAAAGTTTAACGCGAAAATTTTTTGTATGGGTCGATGCAGAATTTTTCGACGAATCTTTTGAGATCAAAATCGGAGATGAAAAATTTTTTTTGATCTATTTTGAGCTCGTCGGGCCAAAAATTTTTTTGTCTCTGATGTCAAAAGAGGCGCCGAAAAATTCTGCATCGATCCATAAAAAATTTTTGCATTAAAACTTGATTTGACCGATCTAGAGCCATTTTACTAAATTACCATTTTTGAAAATTCATGAATTTTTAGACCCTTTCTCTTGGTCAAACTTCATCATCGACCATATTCGAATGCGCCTTGACGAGCGCTGCAGAAATAAAAAAGAAATTATCGAAAACGGGTGCGATTTGACCGAGTTGGTCACAAAATGGCACTTTTCGTGGTTTTTTGCACGAATTTGGGGCACGGAAATTTTTTTCTAAAAGAGGCTCATTCAGGGAGTAATTTTAGACGAGAGAATCGATTGCATGAATTCAGGATGAACGAAAATCCGCCCCCTCCTCCACCTTGATTCAGTGAAGAGGTAGGTGTTTTGAAGTAAAAATTACGAAATTCGTGCAAAAAAATCATGAAAAGTGCTTTTTTTGGCACTCTCTACTACCGAAAGCCCGATAAGCCCAGCAGAAATATGATCCATATCATTTTCTAACAAATATTCTCCAAATTCTTCTTTCGCGAATAAAATTTTTTCTTCCGATGGGTAAAATAAAATTGAGCCGACAACAACATGTATTGTATTCAATGTTATAGGCAAAATAAATAAACATAAATAAGATAAGCCTGCTAATTCTTTGTTTCTAAATGGTTTTTTAACGCAGCCGTTTGGTTTTGAAACTTTGACTTTAGGAGAAAAAGGACATATAAGGGCAATTGGTAATTGTAGTGTCGGTAGTGTTGGTAAATGTAGTGTCGGGCATTAGTAAATGTAGTGTTTTTAGTGTTGGGATTAGTAAATATAGTGTCGATAGTGCCAGTGAATAACTATAAGCCGGGAAATGAACCACGCAAAAAATGCAAAACAATAAAAAAAATCTAATTTTTTATTCATTTTTTGACAACTTTTTTGACATGCTTGAACGCAGCCTTAAAAATAGAAAAACAACGGAATTAAAAATAGAAAAACTACGGGAAATGGTCGAAAAACAAGAGAATTTTACAGCACAAGAGAAGAAAATCATTCAAAATTTTTAAATTTCGCGCCTTTCGCTTTTCGTTTCAATGTACACGTTGTCTGATTCAATAAAAACTTCCGTGGTAGCCAAAAAAAAATTTCAACTATACTAATGTCCGACACTACATTTACCAACACTACAATTACCAATTGCCCATATAAGTGTTAAATAATCACCGAGGTCTGTGCGCCCTTTTCCTCCAGCCAGAGGAAAAGGGGGTACAGACAGGGTCCGAAAGGGGCCGGCCCTAGCACGGAGATCTAAGGGAATTTTGGGGCCGACGGGGGCTTTGGGTCATTTCAATAAGTTTTTGCTCTTTAATAAGTTCGACAGCAAGTCATACACCATTAAAATTTTTATTTATTTATTTTTGATAAGTTCGACAGTCAAACTCAACAGTGAACTTATCAAAAAAATAAAACTGCCCCGATAGGGGGTCATGAAAATTTTTTCGGAAATCAGAACTTGCGCAATCGATTTCTCGTGCCCGAAAATCCCCCAAGTACCAAAAATCAGCCAATTTGGAGAAAAAATTTTTTTCTGAGATAGGGCCTCCTTTAATTGCTTGCCTGATTTACAATTTAGTTTAACTATTGAAACGAAAATCTGTTCTTAAAAATTGTTAGAGCATGCATCGTCCCTTTAATACGTGAATGTCCGCAAACTACATTTTCCTACCTGACCAAAGAAAAATATCGATAAAGAAATGGCACCGAAATGGAACAATATGAAAAAACTAGGCAAAATACCCAAAATTCGATCAAAATTAAATCAACAGTTATTGATATTTTTCGAAACAATCCATTGTTTATTAACACTTCGTTTCCATGTTTGAATGCGACTATAGGTTCTACGATGGCAATGAACATGGTTAAAAGAATATCCGTAAGACAAGTTTGGAGTAGAATCTTTTTATACAAACTCATTTCTTTTGGGGTTTTTGAAATAATCATAAATAATAAGAGAAAGTTTACTATTAATGATATAGTGACAGCGCAGTAGTCGTTAATACGATAAATTTCACGGAAGTTTACTAAATTTTAAACTTCAGGGTAATTGGAGAGCACTAGGTCTCTGGACACAGTTTTGTTCACCAAGGCCGGAACCCCACGAATTTCTTGAGCTCTATTTTATATCAACTTTGTTATACCGTAGGTTAAGAAAAATGGTATCATTTTTGTTAGGCGTTTTTAACCATGAAGATAAAGAGTTGAGGCCAAAGTTAATATACCTTAATTTGCGTCTTTTCACCCTCTAATAAATGTAAAAAGATTTAGCAAAAAATATTTTAATCATAAAAAGTTATGATGGTATCTTTGAACCCTAATTTTGACCCCAAAAACCACATTTTGAGCTCCATCTCCTCATAGGAATGTCCGTGGAAAAAAATTTTTGCGGCTTTTTAGTACTCCCGCTATGGGTAAAAAATTGGCGTATGTTTGAGCGAAATCGAAGAAATCAAGTTCGAAATGTTTACTGTAAGGGTCTTCATTTTGCAGCACTGTCTGTATAAGAGAGTGGCAAAACTGGCACCCTATGTATGCTCCCATTGATTATCAGCATACCTGAATAATTCATCTTATAGTATATTATAAATTAAATAGAAAACTATGAAAATATAAAAATTTTTACAACAAGTTTTGATATTTCTTATTTCGAAAATAAATCAACCACTAATAAGACATTTTATATACCTCGCTTTTATTCTTCTTAGAATATGATTCCATTACGCCGCTACAACATATAGCTCCTGAACTTTATTTTCAATAGCAGGCAAAACAAAAGATTTAGATCTTTAATATTTAACAAAGGATTTTACATAAATACGACAATGATCACAAGTTTCCAAAATCAAATGATCACAAGTTTCCAAATCTAGATTAAAAATTACAAAGTTAACAAAAGAAATTTGGATCAACTTGTAGTTGCTCTTATTGAAATTGAAAAGTGCAGCGTAGTCTCAGTATTTTAAAGTCTCACGGTAGCTGTTAAGAACAATAGAGGGCATGAAATTGTCAAATTAACAAATAAGGTATATCTAAAGTTCATGAAATTTCGTGCAGACTTCAGACTGCTCACCTTTGTCTTTGTTTCATATGCTGGGATAACCTAAAAATTGTTTTTCCGGTTTATTTTTTCCCTTGAAAGTTTTGCAAAAAGTTATTTACGTCATTGAATTCGTTATAAAAATGGCTTAGAAGACTATATAAAACTATGGTGTAAAAATTTAACCTCGCTGAGAGAATTGAAAAATACTGTTTTTTCACTTTGTTTTTTTCCTATTACGGAACTGTTTGCTCGAAAACGGCTCTAACGATTTTCATGATTTTTTATATGTTATTCATGAGGAAAAAAAGGCCTAAGCTTAAAGCCTAAGCTAAAGCCTAAGCTAAAGCCTAAGCTAAAGCCTAAGCTAAAGCCTAAGCTTAAGCATAAGCCTAAGCTAAAGCCTAAGCTAAAGCCTAAGCTAAAGCCTAAGCTAAAGCCTAAGCTAAAGCCTAAGCTAAAGCCTAAGCCTTAAGCCTAAGGGGTCGCCCAGATATTACGTAATCACTTAGGGGGGGGGGATCAGGTCAATGATTACGTAATCACAATATATAAAATTTTTCACCAAAATTGTCCAATTTTTTTCCATTTTTCAACAAAAAAAATTATAAACCAGCGCCGCAAACGAATTTTTTTTGTAAAAGATTACAATTTTTGTAGAAAAAATGAAAATTTTAGGACCTTTTTGATGAAAAAATAGGAAATTTTGGTCATTTTTGGT
>OZJO01004650.1:0-18648 GCA_900406225.1 Acrobeloides nanus | reverse complement strand
CGGTCGACCAACTGTCCGGTCGGCCAAGTGTCCGGTCGACCAACTGTCCGGGTCGACCAAGTATCCGAGTCGACCAAGTGTCCGGCATTCACTATTATACTATGAAGGCCATTATGTAATACCAGTGATTAAAACACCGATATGGCAAGAAGCATGGTTTTGGATACTTGTTGGCATTGTTATATTTTTGCTTTTTCTTGCAGTTTTTCTAGGCTGGTACTACTATTATCGTAGAAACATGAAGGACGCGTCCAGACGCTTCTCATTTATGTTCAGCATTATCAGAAGGCAAAATCAGCCCTCAAATGAAACTGACATCGAACTTAAAGAACATTCTGACGCACTTTTAATCGAGAAAGAAAAATTATTGATTCATCACGATATGCCTCTAGGAACCGGTTCTTGCTCAGCTGTACACAGAGGTTTTCTGTCTGGCCTGGCGCCGTTGGCAAAACTATCAAGTTTAGTGGAAACTCAAAAATTCCGTGATTGCAAGGTGGCTGTAAAACACGCCTTGAATTTGGGGGACCATGAAGTGGAGCAGTTGTTCCGAGAGATTGAAGCTATGAAAATCCTAGAATACAATCGAAATGTAATAAGTATGCTCGGTTGGCAGATGCTCGACGATAAGCCGGCGATAGTATTCGAGCTGGCTGAAGAGGATTTATTAAGATATGTAAAGCTGCAAAAGTTAAAAGAGCGAAAAGAGATCCCATTCAAAATCCTTATATCGATACTTTGGCAAATTGCCAAAGGCATAGAATTCATCGCGCCCAAGGATATTGTTCACCGGGATCTAGCTGCAAGAAATGTCTTGCTAACCAATGGTTTACAAGTGAAAATCTCAGACTTCGGTCTTGCTGTTATCAATAACTCGTGCATGAAAGAATCATCCCTGCCGAAGAGACTTCCAGTAAGATGGCTGAGCATCGAAGCAATTGTGGAAAAACTGTTCTCCGAAAAATCCGATGTCTGGGCTTTTGGTGTACTCATGTATGAAGTTTTCAGCTTGGGTAAAGATCCGTATGAGGGAATCGAAACCAGAAAGATGCTTCAATTTTTACGAAGTGGTGAAAGAATGAGCCGTCCAGAATTAGCCACAAATGAAATGTATGAAATAATGTGCCACTATTGGGAAGAAAATGTCGAAACAAGGCCAATGTTTACAGAATTGGTGGCCAAATTGCATGATGTATTAGAAGGTGAATCTGGATACTCAAAGTATTATGGGGAGTTAGAACAGTTGGAAGAGCAGGAAGTTAGCGGTTCATCAAATGAAAATAACTCCATAACGTTCGAGGAGCTCGATGATGATATCCTTTAATATTTTATGTCAATTAAGGTTTCAACGTTGGAAACAATTTTTTCAAATTAAAATTTTTTACCCAAAAAGGTATCCAAAACGATTCTTCCGTTAACTTGGCACTTGTCTAAACGTTCGAGTGCCATCGGCAATTCCGACAAACCGACAATCTCAATCGGGATGTCGACCAAGCCTCTAGCCATGAAATCATGTGAAAATTTGAGCCATATGACCCGTGTCAGAATTGACCTTCAATATTGTAACTTTCAATATTGAATAAAATTTCTTTTAACTCAAAAAATATATTACAATCACAATGATTTTACACAGAATGACATCGTTTTCATTTTATCACGTGGTGGTTGATCCAAATCTGATGCATTTATACTGCTCATATAAGTTATCTCTCCATATTCCATTTCAATCACCAAAGCATAAGAATCCGTTTCATGTAGCACACAACGACGCTTAAGATAATGTTTAGTAACACTAAAATAGGAAGAGAAATGAGATTCTTTTGTTTCGAGGCTATATTTTACACGAAGTTGAGTGTTGTTCAAAAATGTTTTCACAGCATCAAGAATGGTTTGATCTATGCCATATAAGTCACCAGTGGTTACGAACTTTCCAACTAAAGAAATGGGGCTTTGATGCGTACGATATAGCTAAAAAATTGTTATAAATAGTAAATTATTTGCATACCTCAAACCATTGCCGGATAAAATTTCCACAATTCGTCTCTGGAGTATTGAATTCGATAGTCAATCGGTTAGCTCCATTGAATTTACAAATGAAATGCAATATTTCTTCATTTTCTTCAAAATATAAGCCTGCAAGAAAAATTTCTTTCGGTGTCGACGGCAATTGTACAATTTCGGGATTCGCACAAAAAATAATTAAATCATACTCATACTTTTTTTTATACAACATATGGGCAAAACGAGAACCGCTCGGGTACAATTGATTCGAGAAGGGTCGACTCTGCGCCCCAAAACAAATTTTCGAGCCTTACTCCCATCCTAGAGGCCAATTTCCTCCTCACCAAGGCTCGAGCCCCAGAACCGATCTCCTATTCACAAATTCGATCCTGAGCCAATCATTGCCGATTATTTCATCATCAAAAGCCGACCCACTTCCCAGGGCCGAACCCTAACCCAACACCAAGCACAATGTCAACCCCATGCCCCCGCTAATCCATCACAAAAGGCCGACTTCACCCGCGTTCATCATATGAAAAAAGTTAAGGAAAAGGTGATGAAAAAGTGCTAACAATATGGATGAAAATAGTTATGATTACAAGTAATGAAATTATTCTTCACTTATTTTTTCATCACTTTTTTCGTGTAATGTAAACGTGTCTTTCCTTCCTAGGGCCAATCATCAGCTTCAGTCCAATCCACTACTCTAACTCCGAGAAAACCCTAGGGATGATTTTAAAAATAAAGCAACTATCGATTTTCGCTACAAAGACCCATTCCCCGATCAGGATTTTCCCAAAATCAGGCAAATTTTTTCACGGCTCGGAACCGGGTGCTCGGCCCTGGGTGCTAAAATATTTAGTTCGGATGGATCTTATATCTTGCAGTATTTAAAAATCTCTTACCAACAATTTCATTCAGTTTTGAGCCAAATCTTGCCTTATTAAAACAAGCTCCAACTTGTCCTCGAAGTCTAGTTTTCATTGTAACAAGTTTCATCATATTCAATAAATCATCCAGACGATTCTCAGAATATACAATATGAAAAGAATAAAAAAAGACATCATTCAAATTTGTCAATACTTCATCGACGGTTAGTTGCGAATACCGAGATGACACATTTTCCTTTCTTAAGTTTGTCCCATCAAAATTAATTATATAGCTAACATCTTCTCTTATCACATAAAGAAGAATTTGTTCGTAATTAAACCTAAAGCGAAGAAATTCTCGAAGAGGCAAAATATTTTTGTGACGAATGATGACATTATTCCAAAATTGATTAACGAGTTGAATTCTTTCAATCTGATCTTTGTCCAAGAAAGAAAACAAGTCGCAGATGATTTCAGGCGTAGTAATCATTTCGAGTGCCGATTCATACTTCTAAAAAAATTTAGAGTTGATTAACTTAGCAACAATTTTGAAAGATTCGTAATAAAAAATAATTGATGCTGTATAATTTAAACAGATAAAGGAATGTGTATAAAATAAATAAATTCGTACTAATGCTGTTTTTGGCCTGTATAACGTTTACTAAATATTACATTTTTCACGGATATCCAACTACCTAGGATTTTTCTATGCGAGAAATCGATTGCGCGTGTTTTCGAGATGTGAAAACTCTTCTCTGACCTTGATTCGGTGAATATGGATTTTGAAGAGTATAGCCTACCATCCAAATAGCTTGCCGGTCTACTAGCTAGGCTGGCAAGATCATTTTCATTTCACTACACATATCCCTTTCCCTGAATCAGGGCCAAGAAAGCATTTTCAGGCTAAGGGAATGAGTGCAATCGATTCCCCGCAAAAAATTACCCCTAAAGCGATCATTTTTAGAAAAAAATGCACATATTTTGGATCCCTCTTCTTTAAGTGTACCGAGCTTTGAAAATTTACATTGAAATGGCAATCTTTTTGATATCCAGTAAGGTGACAAGGTATTGGTAAACCAAGATATCGCTAGCGATAGGAATATGGAATAATTTTATTCACGATATTTTGTTGTATAACAACTTCTTCAAGCTAAAAAAACAATATAAAGTCTGTTTTTTCGCAAATACCGATTTGCGGATTTGTAGTTTGGGCTCTATTCCGAAGGCGTAGGTTCAAATCCTGGCGGGGAACATTTCTTTTTGCCTCATTTTGTGTTTGCAAAGATGTCAAGAAAACTATTTTTTAGAAAATAAAAATCGACAAANACGTTGTAAAATAGGCTTTCAGGATTTTTTTAAGCTCAAGATCATCAAAAACGGATGAAAACTGACGGAGGAGAGGCGTTTTGAAATTTTTTCGTAACTACAAATCCGCAACTCGGTATTTGCGAAAAAACAGACTTTAGTACGTGGTGAAAATAAGTAAATAATTCAAACATGAGCAAAACGATACGTTACAATTTAAAAAGACAGTCCATAAACACGCATAATTTACAATTTGAAATAAAAAGTTGCCGGATAAAATTGTCTAGTAAAATCTTTTTGATATATATATTGAATTACAAGAAACAAAATGCCAAAAAGAATTTGGTATTGGGTTATTCAATAGATAAGGTGCTATTAAGCGTTGCATCAAGTATTTACAAAATCGACTCCTCAGTGAGGTTTTTCTAGGCGAGGAATCGATGGCGCGCATTGCCGAGAGTGAAAAAAGTTCTATTTTTTCCCTTAGGGGACCAAAGAGTTAAAAAAATCAAATTTATAAAAAATTTCCCAAATCGTCTGAATTTTTGTACTCGGGGTTTTTCTACACAGGGAAGTCGAATCTGAAGGAATTTTTTTGATTTTGAATACTGGAAGTTACATTTACTCGGGACAACTCCCTAACAAGATTTCATAACGAAAATCGTTTACAAATTGCTTAAATCAACGTCAGTGAAATTTTTCAATCCTCAAAAATGCGCGAAATTGATTCCCCCGCATAGATAAACCACTGAATCAAGGTCAAGGAATCATTTTCACGCATCGGGAGTGCGCGCATTCGATTCACCGCATAGAAAAACCCCTATAGGAGTCATTTAAAAAAATATATATAAATTTTTCCGGATTTTGAACCCTGTCATTTTGGGTTGCTAATCCGAACTAGTACCCGCATTCCTTTAGTTGTTAAAATTACACATCAATTGTTTTTTTTATTACGAATACGTTAAAATTGTTGCTAAGTTAACTCCAACTTTTTTTAGAAGTGTGAATCGTCATTCAATATGATTACTACGCCTGAAATCATCTGCGACTTATTTTCTTTTTTGGACAAAGATCAGATTGAAAGAATTCAACTCGTTAATCAATTTTGGAACAACATCATCATTTATCACAAAAATATTTTGCCACTTCGACAATTTTTTCAATTAAATTTTAATCCAAATCGAATTGATCTTTATGTGACAGAAGAAGATTGGAGACTCGCTAGCTATAGAATTAAAACGGATGGGACAAACTTAAGCAAAATCGAGGAAAATGTGTCATCTCAGTATTCGCAACTGACCGTCGATGAAGTGTTGAAAAATTTGAATGTCATTTTTAATTCTTTTTATATTGAGTATTATAAGAATCGTCTGGATAATTTATTGAATATGATGAAACTTGTTACAACGAAAATTGGAGGAAGATTTCGCGGAAAATATGTATACAGTTATGCGGGAAGATTTGACTCAAAATCGGTTGAAATTTTTGGTAAGGCACATATAAATACTGTAAGATATAAGATCCACTCGAACTAAATATTTTAGCACTCAGGACCGAGCCACGGACCTCGAATCGAGCACCCGGCCCGAGCCGTGTAAAAATTTGCCTGATTTCAAGAAAACCCTGATCGGGGAATGGGTCTGTGTATTGAAGCGAAAATCGATAGTTATTTGTTTTTGTGCTAAAATCATCGTCTCTGAGGTTTTTCTATCTGAGAATCGGTTTCACAAAATTCTGAACTGTAAAAACACTTGCTTTACTGTGAATCATAGATTGATCGGTCTTGGAGATAGGTCCTGGGGTCCTGAGTTGGCTCTGAGGCTCGGCGTTGGGTAATGAATCGGCCTGGGAAGAGTAGGGTCGGCTTTTAGTGATGGGGTTGGGAGTGGCTCGGGTGCTAGGCGTTGGAGTTGACTCTGGAGCTAGAATCGATTTTGGGGCTTGGAGATCGGTCCTAATGGGTCGTCCCTGGGATAGGAGGTTTGGCCTTGAGAGGGCTCGAATTGGCTCTGAAGCACGACGTTAGAAAAGTGGATCGGACTAGAGCTGACAATTAGCCATGGGAAGAGTGTCGGCTTATGATGATGAGGGGGAGGGTTAGGGTTGGCTCTGATTTCGGCGCTGGGGTTCAGCCCTGGGCTAGATGATCGGCCCTGGGAAGGGGGTCGGCTTTTTATGATGGAGTAATCGGCCATGGTTGTCTCAAGATCGAATCTGTGGATAGGAGATTGGGCGTGGGATTCGATTGTTGAGGAGGAAATCGGTCTCTGAGATGGGAAATAGGCCGTAGGACTCGGAAATTGTTTTGGGGCGCAAGGTCGACATTTCTCAAATTAACTATACCCGAGCGGTTCTCGGTTTTGCCCATATTTTGTATAAAAACAGTATGATTTTAATTATTTTAGATAACTATATCATAGTTGATGAATTGACTATCGGTACTACGTACGATCCTGATTCATACATAAGAGAAGCCTTTTTTAATCGCGAAATTGTACAATTACCCTCGACACCGAAAGAAATTAGACTTTCTTATTTGGAATTTAAAGAAAATGAAGAAGTAATGAATTTCACATGTAATGGCAAATTAAATGGAGCTAACCGATTGACTATCGAATTCAAGAAAGATACAAATTATGGGAATTTTATCCGGCAATGGTTTGAGGTATGCAAATAATTACTATTTATAAAGTTCTTTTAGCTATATCGTACGCATGAAAACCCCATTTCTTTAGTTGGAAAATTCGAACTTAGAGTGTATGGATATGGATACTGGGGCTCAGACAATCATGCTCTTGATGCTCTTGCTGCTGTAAAAACATTTTTAAACAACACTCAACTTCGCATAAAATATAGCCTCGAAACAAAAGAAGTTCATAACTCTTTCCGTAGGTATATTGATCAGTATCTTAATCGTCGTTGTGTGCTACATGAAACAGATTCTTATGCTTTGGTGATTGAAATGGCATATACAGAGATAACTGATATGAGCAGTATAAATGCATCAGATTTGGATCAACCATCATGTGATAAAATGAAAACGATTTCATTCTGTGTAAAATCATTATAATCATAATATAAAGTTTAAGATTTAAAAAAATACATTTATTAGATATTTAGAGAGAGAATTTCATATTTTTACGAAAATCGTTTTGGCATTTGTTTTAGAGCGTAAACTAAAATTTTTTCGTGGTTTTAGACATAGTACCACAGTTCTAGTGAGGGGGCAAAATTTGGCGAGCTTTTAAAAATATAGTTGTAGAGCAAATTTGACCATTTTTACACTTAAGATATTGAGTTGGATTTATCATTTTATGCATTTTATTCAAACGTTTGATAGTTTTAAGAAAACCTCTAGAACAAAAGCTGATACTACACATATGCCAGACATTTTGGCATCAAAATTAGTTTATTTGAATAAGTTTTGAAAACCCCATGAAAGTCCCTAATTTAAAGTTGCAAAAATCAGTATCGTGAAGGTTGTGGCGTACTAAGAGTAGCTAAGAAATCAAAAAAAAACTTTAGAGTTGATAACTTAGCAACAATTTTGACGGATTCGTATCAAAAATAATTGATGCTGTGTAATTTTAATGGTTAAAGGAATGCAGATGAAATAAATAAGCTCGTATCAATTCTGTTTTTGGCCTGACAAACTTTTTACTAAAATTGAGTTGTTCAATAAATAAGCTGCTTTTGAGCGTTGCATCGAATCTCTACGAAAACGACTCCTCAGGGGTTTTTTTAGGCTGGGAATCGATTGCGCGTATTCCTGAAGAAAATTTATTTGAAAAAATGTTCTGGACGACTCTAGTGGCCAATTTTTAAAAATGGCATTTTTGGATATTCTACAAAGAAGATGCAATATCTCGAATACTATGCATCGAATGAAAAAAACGGATAAGTGCATCTTGTAAGGCGTCATGGTTCGTCAAAAGTAAGGCGTCAAATGAAATTTTTTTATCAAAAACGGCCTTTCTTACGACAAAATCAAGTGGTATAAAATTTGACGAAATTCGCATCATTTTGAAATTTATTACAGCAAAACCCTGAAGTCGGCGAATTTGGAAATTTACATAAAAAACTTCTCACATTTGATTCTATATCTCTGAAAAACCGCTCCGAAAACTTTTGTGAGAACTGCCCTTTTACCGAAGAGATCTATTAAATAGGAACTTTTTTTGTACTCGAGGGTTTTTCGGCATCGAGAAGTAAAATCTGAAGGATTTTTTTTGATTTTGACTACTGAGAGTTACACCTATTCGGGGTATACTCCTTAAAAAGGTTTTATACCGAAAATCGTTTACAGATAGCTTAAATCAACGCCAATGAAACTATCAATTTTCAAAAATGCGCACAATCGATGTGTGCAAACATGATTTTGAGAACTTCAAAAAAATTTTCTTTACGAAAATTACTGAAAATGAACAAATTTATAAATATTTCAACTGAAATTATAACATAGAGATTTAGGTTTACTGCAGGCGAAATCAATAAAAGAAAGTTTTGATAACCAAGTGCTTTGCCAAAAACGCCCATCACGGTTCTCAAATCTGTTTGAGATTGTCAACAACGAGAAGAATCTTTCACTATTTTCTTTTATTACTATTGCAGATTTCTTCGTAAATTTCTGTCAATTTGGCTGTAAATTTGTACAGAGCTCACAGCTGGGTGTATACGGTGAGGTTGAGAAACTAAAAAATTTAAAATTTTTTCAAAGAACATTTTATTTTTCTTGGAAGATTGGTTATTTTTTAGTAGGATGACAAAATTACAAATGCGTAATATTACGTAATATTACATTTTTGTAATATTACATGTAATGTCACCCTATTTTTAGTTACCTATCACATTATTAGTCAGGGGCTCAGCCGAGGTAACATTTGGACTAACATATAGCTTCATAGAAATCTTCCCCAAAATCCTTCCAAAAAATTCCCTATATGGTTTGATAAAATAGATTATAGCCACTATATCGGCCAAGCCATGCAATGAAAGAACACAGACTCCAAATAGAGCCACATAAGATGAGTATTTGTACCGGTTAGCAGCCATTAGCGTAGTTATTGAGACAGGTATGAATAGAAAAATGATCAGGTTCATTGTCTAAAAATAATTTTTGGTTTTTAGTTGTAAAAATACCTATCAAGGACCGATTCAAGAGGATTCAAATTTCGGAGAGATCAAGGGAACCTCTTCCGAAAAAAGATCAGCGAGGAAACTCTTCCGAAAAAGGGACACTTTTTTGTAAATTATTAAAAAAGTACAAAAATTCTTAAGAGAAACCCAAGGTTTTTTACCCAAAATTTGGGAAAATATAAATGTAACAGGTGTGAATTTTAGATGCATTAGCCCCAAAATCACATGATCGTTGTAAAAGGAGTAAATTTCAAGGGCAAAAAAGTTTGGACATGTGATAAGCACTCATCAGAAGCTTACTTGACAAATCAATGCAGCAAACAACATCTTCTGCATCCTATACGTACTCGCTGAGACACTGGGCGCCCATTTTTTAAGTCTATAATAGAAGTAATAACACCATGTCATAAAAAATATGCATGATATACTCATAGTAATACAAATTAGTCTCATCATCAAAGTTATCACAAAATAATAAGGTGAGCCAAAAACTGCAGGATAATGTGCTAAAAATGGCTTGAGCGCAGGAGCTTCTGTTTCTACGGCTTTCATCCACTCTTCGAGAGGAATAGCTCTCAGAAATACCACAGGTGGTATGAAAATGAAGTAAAGTAAACATTGGAAGAAAATTATCGCAGGAATTACTTTACGAGGTGTCTACAAATCTAGAGTGAGAATAATTTTTAAGAAGTCCCCAGGGATTGAGCGCCTACGGCGCTAAGGGCTTCTACAAGCTATCTTACTTTTTCATCGTACTATCTCTTAACCTTAAGTGGCCACTCAGCGGCCGCAGAGGTTCTTTTCTGTGGGGAGGGAGCAAGCACATGTGGAGGCAGAGCCGCCACAGGCTCCTCTCTCAAGCGAAGCCTTGTTTAGCTAGTCACAGGACGCCAGTTCGGTGAACGGCTGTATACGAGTACGTTGTATATTTATTATATCTAATTAAGGGTACTTATACGTCAACCCTACACATACCGGATCCAACCGCTAAACACAGAGCCCTAGAAGCCAAAAATTTACAGGGATTCTATCTATGGTTCTAGAAAAAGGTTTATTTTTCCTATACCTCAAAAAATTCAGTAGCACCAAAAAACGGCGAGATATGCGACAGGCGATATAGAAACGAAAAGGCTTGATTTATACAAATATTTATGTAAATCGCAAAAACAGTCCCCAAGAATACATAGCATCCTTGTTGATCTACGAAATGTTGCGCTAGTCCTTTCACATAAGCCATATAGAATGGGAAAAGAAAAACTACTTGCATTAGGCTCAAGAGGACATCAAAAGTATAATCCCAAATTAAGCCAACGAGCAAGTACCTTAAATCATATATATTTTCAATAACCCCTGTGAGAAATTGGTGAGCTTATGAGCATGATCACAAGACCAAAATTTCAGTAAATTGCTGAATGCGGATCAGTGGCATAGCTAGGGGGGAATGGGGGAACTACCGAAAAGTCATTATACCATTTATAAGGTCCCATGCTTGAAGATTGAGTAACTATAACATATATCATTATTGGCAAACAAATAGTGTTTAGCAAAAGAGATAGGTCTAAAAAATAGCTGTACACATCAGTTGCAATCTGGTTATGAAACACTTCTGAAGAATAGTTAACAACAAGGTAATCCTCCACCGATCCAACAATGGCTATAAACAAATCACCCATGACATGAAAGGTATAATAAAAAATGTTTGTTTTCCTTACTTATATGGTTATGAGCGTAGCTTAGTACTATTAAGCACCTGCTATAATCAAAAATTTTTGGATTGGTGGACCTTGTTGTCAAGCAATTTATAGCACCTGCTATAATCAGAAATTTTTGGATTGGTGTACCCTGTTGTCAAGCAATTTTATTCCAAAATTATGATTAGATTGGTGTGGTGATTGAAAAGAAAAAGGACGTCATAAGAATAAGTGCAGGCGTGAAAGTTCAAAAGATTGTAGAAATAGTAGATTTTATTCTAAGAAATAGTCTTATTCTAAAAAAATAAAATTTTGGAATAAAAAAATCAATAGTGCATAATATAATCGCGAGGTTTAATGAAACTGGTATCAATGAGCGTAGGCCTGGAAGTGGACGACCCAGAACGGCGAAAAGTTGAATTCTTCCTTTGATTTTCTTCACGTTAGCTTTTGTCCTCGCCGTCCTGGGTCGTCCACTTCCAGGCCTACGCTCATTGATACCAGTTTCATTAAACCTCGCGATTATATCATGCACTGTTGATTTTGGCACATCGAGCAGTTCTCCAATCTCGCGAACTCTTTTTCAAACAGCTTTATAATTGCTTTTTGTTGTTCTGCCATCTTAAAAATCATTTTGTTTCAATTTATTACAAAAAAATTCGAAAATGTCGATCGAAAAAAGCATGATTAAATCTTGTCCGTTTTTTTTGTAACACCCTGTAGATAGTTTTTTAATAATGTGAATTATAGGATTTTAAACATCGGGGAACTCTTCCGTCTCATTAATTCCAACAAAAAAATCATACTTGAATAT
Organism: Acrobeloides nanus; assembly: GCA_900406225.1. Taxonomy (NCBI): domain Eukaryota; kingdom Metazoa; phylum Nematoda; class Chromadorea; order Rhabditida; family Cephalobidae; genus Acrobeloides; species Acrobeloides nanus. The sequence continues at coordinate 6,832 of OZJO01004650.1, read as the reverse complement.
AGCATTACGCCCTGGATTTCGAGCCATTCATTGCATAATTGATAATGAAAAGCAGTAAGATTATTAAAGCCATATAACAAGCTATCGGAAGAAAGGTTATCATAACATTGAATCAATATGTAATCCGAGTAGATTTTCATAGATATATTAAATAAAAAAACAAGCGCCGAATAAAAGAAATTGTTTTCTCAAACAAGTATGATATTGAGAAAAATTTAGAAGAAAATTAAACCATTAATTAAATGGCGTTTACTCTGATATCAGAGATATCGAAGGTAAATATGATTAAGCACGTGTCTAAGGTCAATTCAATTTCTAACGGATGTTATTTAATTAGTAAAAGCAGTTTAGGCTTCAAGAGAATTCACGCAGTTTAATTAACAATACATAAATTATAAGACCATAGATGAATAAGGGGTTGTAAAAATCAGGCAACAATTTACATTCCATTGCCAATTGTGGAATTCACTTTTTCGTTTCGTCTGCCGTGCACCTCATCCCAGAATGAATATTTTTTGCCTTTTTATAATTTGACTTCGTTTCAATAACCAGACTAAAATTACAAATCAAACAACACAATTTAACTAAATTCAGAGACGTCGTTTCAATAAGAAAAGTAAATTTATTGAATTAAAAAAAATAAAAAAAAGATTTGAGAGAATCAAGAATTTTGAAAATTTCCTTGAAATAAGATTTTTTTGCTATTGGCATCTAGAATTGAAGCATAATCCAGAACAACATTCACTACCTTTGCTGCAAGTAGTACCGACCTCTAGACACTAAAATGTCCAATTTAAGCTCTGTTTCACGGCACAGTTTCAAAAATTTGAGCGCACTTAGTATAGTGGTTAACATGCTTGACTTTGACTTTCAAGGCGCAGGTTCAATCCTCAGAGCCAATTATTTTTACATCGTCCAAAATCGATAAAAAATTTTGCTTAGGGGTATTCTTATAGGAGAAATGCGAATCTACTATTATTTTTTCATGAAAAATTATGTAAAAATTTGATTTTTCATACCAACCTTACTTAATGTATCCAAAATTGAGGTAAAATTATTGAAAAATAAAGTTTCCTATTTTAATAGCAGATTCGTATTTCTCGCATAAAAATACTTCTATGATAAATTTTTCATCGATTTTTGATTGTGTCAAAAAGAATTGACTCCAGGCTGGATTGAACCCGCATCTTGAAAGTGTGACGTATTTGGCCACAAATAAACATTCTTCTTGCTTATATTTTATGTCCACAAGTTCCACATTTATTATGGCCACTTATGGTCCAAGACACTTGGCTCCAACGGAAAGTATCTTGGTTTTTTCGGCAAGGTTAGTTTACGGATGATTTGTAAAAAGATATCCCTACTTTTCTACAGTGGATTCTCGATAGTATGGTCCCCCAAAATCAAAATTTCAAAAAATCATATCTCCGTCAATTTTAATGCTATTTTTTTCGTTAACCACATTTTCCCTAAAATTCTATATAAGATTTTAGGGAAAATGTGGTTAACGAAAAAAATAGCATTAAAATTGATGGAGATATGATTTTTTGAAATTTTGATTTTGGGGGATCGTACTATCGAGAATCCGCTGTATATGTTAATAAAGCTTTTCTTAATATAACCTAAGTTACACATTCAGAGTCTAACTGCTAGGCCCTTTATAAAAGTAGAAGTCAAGCATGCTAACCGCTAGCCTAAGTGCTCTCAATTTTTTGGAACCATGACATGGAACAGAGTTTATCAATTCATCTCAAGCGTTATAAATTTTCAGAACTTTTGAAACTAGATCTAATCTTATTCTTCATGTTTTAATGTAAAACGTTTTACCGAAATCCAACTGGAAACGATACGAACTGCTCCCAACTCACTATCAGCTCCTCCATAAACCCCAAAGAAACATTCGGCATTAGGGGCGAATTGGTTTCCGATTGTTTGATTTACATTTTGAGGACAACCGTTTGGATCTGGGACAAGGCCTAAAGTAGGAAAAAACGTTAAGCTCATTTAATGCTTAAAAACCTTCGAGGAACACCACATTTGGGGTTAAATATTTTCCATGTACGTTTCCAATTTCCCACTCTAACTCGGGGCTAAAAATCGGCTCTGAACTTCGTTGAATAATTTGTAGGGGGTCAGAGCCGTTTAAAATCGTAAAACCAAAGTTGTATTGAAGTTGCCAACCAGGCTTAACGCTTGGATAGCCAGTCCGAGCAGAATTGTAGATGAATAAATAGTCTCCGCTCTTTAGACGGAGCGGTGTCGGACCGGATTCTACCAAATGCGAATCAAACGAATTGCTTCGAGTCCTAATAAGATATGCTCCAGTGTTTGTCCAATTCATGGTATCTTGAGATGTTGCAATTGCTAAAAAGTCGATTTTTTAGGTCCTAATTTATTCGAAAATAACACAATTTTAGAGTCATTTTAAGCAGAAAGAAATAATATACATATTTTCTTACCTATATTACCATCGCCCCAAAATAAATAATGTTGAGCAAATCCATTTTCGGGAGTAGCAAATAGAGAAGCTGCACTTTTCGAGTGGCCTTTTTGTGGGAAAACGTAACCTTGACGTTGATATGTTGATCCTAGCCAAGGATTTTGCGTTATGATGGAAGAAAGCATAGCGTTCGAGCCATTGTATGCAGTGTAGAAAATGTGGTATAAGCCGTCAAGATAATTTATACGAGGATCTTCGGCGCCATGAGATTCGGTTGTGTTGTTTGGGATGAAAACTAAAAGGAAAAATAGTAAATCGATAGATTCAAGTGACATTTGAAAGAAGACTAAGCTTTGAGGGGTATTGAGATTGTTAATTGGTAGCGTAATTGCTTAATTTGCATATTCATTATTATTTTTAAGTCTTTAAACTTTCGCAACGACTTCGCTGCGCGAAATGTCGGCAAATTCTCGATATCAAGAGCGGAATATTCAATGTCCGCAAGCGAACGACGACTCGACGAAAATGCCTAACAAGCAATAGCGCTTTATAACAGTCATGACAGGTGATCAGAGAAATCATGCAGTTCTATCAAACACAAACAGCTAGGTAAAGTGCACTATTTTCGCATAACACGAAAATAGTGAAAGCGAGAGAACACACTACAAAAGAAGCGTTCGACAAACCATGGTTTGTCAATACACAAATTCTCAGAATTCTTTCGACGAGTAAAACCAAAGCATAAACCAAAAAAACAGAACAAAAGCGGTCAAACGCGATGTGGTCGACAGCAACGACTAAACATATAGTGTATCACAACGAAAACTTGTATCAACAAACGAAACAATGAAACGAATGACGAAACGAACGAACAACGAAACGAACGAACAACGAAACGAACGAACAACGAAATGAACGAACAACGAAACGAACGAATGAACGAACAACGAAATGAACGAACGAACGAGGAAATGAACGAACGAACGAATGACGAAACGAACGAACAACGAAACGAACGAACGAACGAACGAACGAACAAAACGATTGATATGTACCCTTGTACTATCTAAAAAATTCCCACCGGTGCCTTTGAATTCTGCATATCCGTGTGGTGGGTGTCCGTATGCTTTGTGTATGTTTTAGAAACTTCTGCAGCTCTGCTTATTTTGTATGGAAGCGTGAATTATCGTTTTTGTTTTATCAAAACTTTAGTTTAAGAACAATTTATAATTAAACTCAACCTTAAGGAGCTGAGCTTAGTTTCCTCTTTAATCAAACTTATTGGAGTTTTGAGAGTTTTATCCTGGCCAGGACTGATAACTTTGGGCTTGGATGACCCTTTTTATACCCTTTTTGGGTGTGTTAAATCTCCTTCCCCTGAACAGGTATGGCTCCACCCATATTTCAACATTTATGGAGTGATCTTTTGATAATTCATATGGTTTCGACACCATAATGACGTGATTTATAGTTGACGAAATTTAGATCACCTAATGTGGTGAGTCATACTTGTTTTTATTAGCCTGATCTCCTTTGAGACCTTATCTGACCCTATACTTTAGCTAACAAGTAAACATTCGCTACTTCGTTTTTTAGATTTTTTTCAAATATGGCTTAAAAAATCTCTAAAATCGAGTACATTAAAATAAAACAAAAATTAGATGCAACGCGTTTACCGTTGCGGAGATATTTGAGGGCAAAGTTGGCAATTTTTACCACTTTTTAACTTAAGGAAAGTTTGTGTTATTTATAAAAATGTAACTGTAGCCGAGTGGCTAGCCTTTTGGACTTCATTTTTGACTTCGCGGTTCGATTTTCACAAGGGTCAAAAAGATTTTGCCTCAACGAATTTGCAAAATCATTTCAACCCTTGTGGGAATCGAACTCGCGAAGTCAAAAATGAATTCCACGTACCTAGCGACTCGGCTACAGTTACATTTTCATAAATAAACAAACTTTCCTTAAGTTAAAAAGAGGTAAAAATTACCAACTTTGCCCTCAAATATCTCCGCAACGGTAAACGCGTTGCATCTAATTTTTGTTTTATTTTAATGTACTCGATTTTAGAGATTTTTTAAGCCATATTTGAAAAAAATCTAAAAAACGAAGTAGCGAATGTTTACTTGTAAGCTCCTAATAAAACCTTCACAACATCATTTTCTTAGGCTCATATTTATTTTGACCCCTTTAATAATTTTCACAAATGTTATATTTTTTTCTTCAAAATTTTTCTTTATTTTTAAAGTTCAAAAACCTACACGTTGAGTTCATCGTTGAATTTCGAATCGGCGATGCTATTGGCAAGCCATTTATATCAAATGTGATATTAGAAGTCCCGATATAAGACGGCCCAGGCTTATAAATATTCGATTTATCTGGCGAATTTTGCAGTCTCACCACCAAACCCAATTGGGTTTTCCCTGATTGTGGATCAACCTGTGAAAACACTGCAGCATTGTAGTTCCAATCCCAATCGGAATTACTTTTGTTCAAAATGGAGTTATTAGAAAATCGTTGAACGACTACTTTGTATAGTTTTTCGGAATGTACAAGAGAAAATAGAAAAAATAGAAACACAAAATTTTTTACCATGCTTGAAAAATTGTAAAAAAGGAGTTTAGTTTTAATTCTTTTGGTCTTTCTAATTGATTAATGAAGCCGATCATATTACAAGGTGCGGCAGAATAAACCGGTCACATGAGAATGTTTATGATCACACATCATTATAGGGATTTTTTTTATTGAAACCATAACAAAAACGACAATTATAAACAAAACTATTCAAAATGACCGCCCTTAGCTTCTACACACAGGCTTTCAAAGGCATAGACTCAATGAAACGAAGAAGATGAAACGATACGAATGAAAAGATACGAATGAAACGATTCGAATGAAACGATCGAAAAACGATACGAATGAAACGAAAAAGTCCTCGATACGATAACTCAACAATTTTTTGAAAATGATGGAAAAGACATGTAACGGGGGCTATTTTTATATTATACATTCTTTTTGACAAAATTTTTGCTTTTTGTAATGGGTATGACTCCTATTCTTAATTCTTTCACTTTTAGCTAAAAATAGGGGATATGATCTGAATCAAAATTAATGGAATCGCATGTGAGAATGAACAAAATAATAGATAAAATGAACATTCTTAGGTAACCGGTTTATTCTGCCGCACCCTGTACATTCTTCTTATCAATATCACTGTGACCAAGGCCGTAACACAAAAGTTATGTTCAAAATATTCAAGGTTCATCTTGTGCCTTATGGCGACTTGGGCGAATCACCTCCAAAATTTTTTGAAGACAACAAAAGCATAAAGGTCCCCCTTTATGATTTTTTTTCGACCGAAGGCCGAAAAAACATACGTTGCTCTAGGAAAAAAGTCCGGGGGCTATGGCCAAATGGTCCAAGGTGCCGCCATCCGATCTGGCAAGTTAAGCAACGCTGGGCCCACAGTTTCGATCCCATTAGGGCAAAAATTTTGATTTTCAAAAAAATTTCTTTTACAAACAATGGAGCAAAAATTTTTTGTTCCATTTGTGTAAAAGAATTTTTTTGAAAATCGACATTTTTGCTCTATCAGAATCGAACCTGCGGACCCAATGTTGCTTAACTTGCCAGATCGGACGGGTGGTACCTTGGACCGCTTGACCATCACCCTGGACTTTTTTCCATTGGTGGCGGAAACGGACTTTATCGCTATCTTTTGGTAAATCATAATCGCTATTTTGTTAATCCAAATGAGATTCATACAAAGCCATATGGAGCATTGGTAAAGCTCTTGATCGTTTTACAGTCGAGAGTTCGACTCCGGGTAGGGTTGAAATTATTTTTTTGTCAAAGAATTTTTTTACAACAATGACGAATTTTTATGTGCTCATTTCGATAATGCCTCAAAAAATCTTCTTTGTACGGGCTGGATGTCTTTAAAGACGTATAAAACCTCCACTCCCAAACGAGTTAATAGTCCATATGTGCTCTTGATTCACGTTATTGTGTTATCAGAAAGATATAAAATTTTTCCGATTTTCCAACACTACATTGTTCTCAAATTTTCTACAAAAAATACAACCATGGCAACAATTTTATTCGGTCCATTTTTGCTGCTAACATTCTTAGGGTCGTCAATGGGTAAGTGCCATGGCCCTTTAGGGCTTCTTTAATAGGTCCAGATAATTGATCCTATGGAGCCAGTGGCGTAGTTTATGAGGTCCAAAAACATAAAAAAGTCCCATAAAAGGAGAACACACATGGCCAAAATGGATAGAGTGTCGGCACATTCTCTACCTTGAACAAAAGGTCGCAGGTTCGGTCTCCGTCGAAGCGAATTTTTTTATTTTTCATATTGGAGGGTGGGTGGGGCTCATAGATCGGCGGGGGGGG
>OZJO01004648.1:0-10174 GCA_900406225.1 Acrobeloides nanus | reverse complement strand
AATTTCTCCCTCAAAATCATATTTCTGGGGGTAATTTCGTGCGGAGAATCGATTGCGCGCATTCCCGAAGCGTTGCGGTAGAAACATAATTTTTCAAGGACGATGGTCAAGGATGCATTTTAACGCTTCGGGGATGCGCAATCGATTTTTCGCCTAGAAATTACCCTAAAAAGTCGATTTTTAGAAGAAAATCGGAAAATTTCTCGTCGTAAGTTTTATCCCTGATCATTGACTCCCTTGATCGCCAGTAGCTCCGGAATTATTTATTCTAAAGAAAACGTTTCGATATGCCATATATTTATGCGGTTTAATAAAGGTGGAAGTATTTTTTTTATACTGTTTATGTCAGGAGTGCCAAGTCTGCTGGTTTTTTGGAAAAGTGTTGATTTTGAGATGTCAAATCTAGCAAAATTTGATTTTTCGGTGTCAATTCTGATTTTTGAGATGCGAAAATTTGTCAACTTTATAAGAAATATAATAGAAGATTAGCATTGTGCTGATTTTTGCTTTTTTATTTGCGGTATATGCTGAATCGCTATCATTGTCGAGAAAAATGCGATTGAAATTTGCTTTCAAGCTCATGTTTTACAAAAACTTGAACATGGTGTTACTGGTGTTCATATTTGGGGGTGCTATAGTTGGACAAGGTGTTGCCAGTGAACATGTTGCGGACATTACTAAACTTTTGATTTTTATTTTTCTTCTATCATCTATGTAAATCTCTTTGTGTGGTTTTTCACAACAGGATATTGAAAATGAATTAAGAAAATTTTGATTGTGACCAAAATTGGTCAAAATCAAAATTTTGGGGGCATTCAAAATTATCTCAAAATCAAAATTTTGAAAATCGTAAAACAACTCGTTTAAAATTTTGGTCAAAAATTTGATTTTGAAAAAATTTTGAACGCCCCCAAAATTGATTTTGACCAATTTTGATCACAATCAAAATTTTTCTCAAATTAATTAATTATTATATACTTCACTATAATCAGGGCTGTCATTTGTTGAAATTTTATTTCCACTATGACCTGCACATTTATGAATCATTATGATACTTTTTCTTATCAACAACTGCTTTCTTTTTAAGAAATCACCCTTTCTTTCTAAAACAAACTACCTTTAACTTTACTACATATCAACTCAATGCAATTAATAAATGTGTTTGTTTATTAGATCTTCATCTTTTATTAAAGAAACTTGGTCTTTTTAACCGCTATTATATATTGGGTTGATCGGTAATTTCCCGGCTTTTGAGTATTACATCGGATCTTTGCGAAAATGACTCCTACTGGGGTTTCTCTAATCGATTATCGAGCCATAAAAATGCTTCCCTTACCCTGATTCAGGAAAATGGATGGGTGTATTAAAGCGAAAATGAATTAAAGATCGGATTTTCGGCAGAAAACCGGCTGTCGGTGGGATTTTTATAGACTGGGAATCGATTGCGTGTATTTTCATGGAAAAACATGGAAAATTTCCCTGACACTGATTTAAATGGTTTTTGCTATGAAACCTTTAATGGAGTACATCCCACATTGATAACTTCCAGTGACCAAAATCAAAAAATTCTTTCAAATTCAGTTCCCCATGTCGAAAAACCCCCTGGAACAAAAAATCAGCCATTTTGGAAAACTTCTTGAAAATTCGACTTGTTCACCCCTTGGGAAAGGAGTGAACAATAAGGGTCTGGTATGTATTTTCATGACCTGGGAATGCGCGCAATCGGTTCCCCATGCAAAATTACCCTAAAAACGACTGTTTTCTGAATAAAACCAGAATTTCTTTGATTTTCACTTCAATACCCCGACCCTTCCCTGAATCAGGGTTAGGCATGCATTTTCGGGATTCGGGAATGCGCGCAATCGATTCCCTATGCAAAATTACCCTTAAAAGTGATGTTTTTATAAAAAAGGAAAATTTTTTTTCGGAGATTCTGCTATAAAATTCACCCCCACTTTAAATATATTTAAAAAATTTTGTTTTTAAACAGCTTTTTCTGTTAAAATTCGCATATTTGGTAGCGAGCGGTACTACCGGTAGTACGGGTATTATCGATAGTACGGATATTATCGGTAGTACGGGTAGTACCGGTACTACCCATACTACCCGTACTACTTTTACTAATTGCCAAATAGACGCGTCGTAACGTGTTATGATTAAATGGACAAAATTTTTTCGACCCAATTAAAAAAGAATTACCGCGCGAAAGAACATATCGAAATTCAAGTATAAATTTCGTGTATAAATTTTAAAAGTATAAATCTTTTTTGTATAAATTTCGTGGTATAAATTTCAAGTGTATAAATTTCATGTGGTAATCATCGAAATAACCTCGAAAACGTGTTTTTCGCATGAAAAAAGCCCTAACGGGACCCATTTTTTTAGCTTTTTTGACACCCAAAAAAAATCAATTTTAAACCCTGAAAAGGTAGACAGCACCAAAAATTTTTTGAATTCGCATAATTTCGAGTTCAGAAACCATCAAATTGTCGAATTTTAAAAAAACTCTATAAACCCCTGACTTTTTGTTTAAAAAGTCAGGGTTTATAGAGGAATTGTTTTGAAAATTCTACACTTTGGCTGTTCAACCTAAACAGAAAAATTATGCGAATTTCAAAAAATAACAGCCTTGCTTATAGTGAAGTATATAATTTTGCTTCACAATGTTAGGTACTACTAAGGATTAACGACCCCACGATTTTTTTTCAAAAAAACTTTTAGCCTTTTCTCTTTGGAAGTTATCCCTATGGGGATAACTTGATGCGGGAAATCAGCATCCAGTGGGTGCAGCACCCACTGGGTTCAGCACCCACGGGTGTTTTGTATTCAGAACCCGGCGGGTGGTGTGTTTTTGTGTTATGCACCCAAAAACACCTGGGTTATTTCGGGGTCTGATAGTCGCTAATCCTTAGTAGTACCCAATGTTAGAATTTGAAAAATATTTTAGGATAATGATTCCATCCCCACCTCCACAGAATAGTGCAAGTGCCTTTAATGAATTTATTATCAAAGATACAAGGCTTAAAATATTAAAGCGTTATACTAATGTCAGAGTTATAGGAGCAGGGGCGCAAGGCTTAGTATTGTAAGTTTTTCATAACATATCCATTTTTTCAATAAAAAATGACACTCAAAAATTTCAAAAAATGCAGCAAATTTGAAAAAAAGGCTATTTTTACCCCAAAAAATGCGATTTTTGGACAAAAAATCAATTTTTTAGCCATTTTCGTCTATAAAAAAACGAACTAGAAGAGTGACCCCATATCGGAAAAAGAACATTTTTCAAAAATGCCATTTTTTCAAAACTCAACTACAGTACCACCCCCGTATTTGGTGTATGAGTGAGAAAAAAATATAGATTATACAAATGATTTGTTATTTTTTAGAGGAGCTTTTGATAATGTCACCCAACAACGAGTGGCAATAAAAAAGCTTACTAGACCATTTTCGAATGTTACTAATGCAAAAAGAGCTTATCGGGAGTTTGTACTCATGAACTTGGTTAATCATAGAAATGTAAGGTTTTTCATAACGAATTTTGACGACGTCAAAAAGTGCCTCTATTCTCAGGCATTTATCGAAGGGGGTCACTTAGTCTGCGCGCTAAACATCTCGACCAGCTGGGGTCTATTGTTGTACTAGATTAGTGACAAGTGATAAGCGACAAGTTAAAAAGATAAAGGGAAAAAACCGACAAGTTGGCACATGACAAGTGATTAGTGACAAGTTCACTAAAAAACCAAAAAAGTTTATCACTTTTTTTCTAACACCCTGTAACTTGTATTTTTAGGTGATAAGATTATTGAATGCTTATACTCCACAAAAAACACTAGATGACTTTGCAGATTTATATTTAGTAATGGAACATATGGTATATTGTCAATTAGGGTTGGAGGGATTCAGTATTTGACATCGGGATTGAAAAATCGGGATTCGTGCCGAATGGATCGTGCTAAACTTTTCATGTCGAAAAAATTTTCCGGGATCCCGGGATTGATATAAAATATCTATTTACCAGGAACTAAAAGGAACAGGAAAATTGATTATTACATAATTTTTCACACAATTTTAAAAAATGAAACCCGGGATTAGACCATCCGAGGTTAGGCCATTTTCGAGATCAAAATCATCAGGATTTCGGGATACAACTCTACTGTCAATCTAGCTTTTAAAAAAGTATCTCTTTTAAGGATGCAAATCTTTGTCAAGTTGTACACATGGAATTGGACCAAGAAAAGTTGTCTTTTTTATTATATCAATTGTTATGTGGAATTAATCATTTACATAAAGCCGGAATTATCCATCGAGTAATAAAAATATTTCGAAAAGTTGTAAGTAGACCAAATTGTAAGAATAATTTAGGACCTAAAGCCGAGTAACATAGTTATAAATTTCCAATGTCTATTAAAAATTCTCGATTTTGGGCTTGCCAGAAATACTGATACTGTTATGATGACCCCATATGTTGTGACACGACACTATAGAGCTCCTGAAGTTATCATGGGGATTAGCTATAGCACTAATGGTAAATTAAGGATTTAAAAAATTTAATGCGAAAAATTCAAAAAAGTTTGTGTATTACAACAATGATGGTGTAGTGCTTAGTACGTTCGGCCAGCAGCCATAAGGTCGAGGGTTTGATTCCCGGGTGCGTCATTTTGTTTTTACCTCATTTTTTGACTTTCAGCTTCAAAGTTCAATATTTATTGAAGTATTAAAAATGATTTTTTTAAGCGGATGTATGGTCAATAGGGTGTATCTTCGCTGAATTAATAAGCGGAGAAGTATTGTTTCCTGGTACAGATCAAATTGACCAGTGGCAAAAAATCGTCGAAAGGCTTGGAACACCCGGTCCAGAGTTTACAAGTCGTTTGCAAGATACGGTCAGAACTTTTATTGAAAACCGTCCAATTTATGCGCCTAGACCGTGGGAAGTTTTATTTCCGGATGAAATGTTTCCTCCGATGGACACAAACAGACTCTCTGGTAATTTTATTTGAATTTTTTAAAATTTATTAACTTAGCACCAACGGCCAGAGATTTATTATCAAGAATGCTAGTCATAGATCCCAATCATAGAATTTCTGTCGAAGATGCTTTAAGACACCCTTACGTTTCTCCATGGTATGATCCAGCTGAAGTTGATGCTCCTGCCCCAAGGAACTACGATAGCGCGGTTGAATTAAACGAACATACAGCCGACGAATGGAAAGGTGATTGATATTTATGTGTTTGTATCAAATAAACTTTAGAATTGATATTTAACGAAATCAGGCAGTATGAAGCTACTCATGATATGCATGGAAATGCTTAATTATGTTATACAATGATAATTTATATAATTCCTATTATAAAACAATTTAAAACTGTTATAACAGTATCAAACTGTTTTCTCACAGAACAGTCATAGAAATAACACTGGTCGCGAGACTCTTTGTAAGACTCTTTATCACAACAGCTGCAAGAAAAGATCGCGTCCAGATTGTCGTAACCGATTACGACGGCTGTAACGACAATCCGGACACGATCTTTTCTTGCAACTGTCGTGACAAAGTTAGTTACGAGAGCGTTTTTTTCAAAAGTAAAATAAAAAACTCTTTGTTTTCCTTGTTGTTACGCACATTTTAAGACCAAAATTAAGAAAAATGGATGAAGCTGTCAAAAGTAGATGTCTTTGGAAGATTGAAAAATAATCACTTTTTTCAAACAGATTTTTCTCTATGAAAATAAAACCAAATCCAAAAGTTTTTGATTTGGTCTTATTATTCACTATGTCTAGATATTTAAAAAAAGATACTAAATTTCAAAGAAAGTATGCCGAGTTATCCACTTTTCTATATGAGGATGTCTTTTGACGTTAAAAAATGTGATAAAATGGCATGGCACAACTTCAACAACATTAAATTCGTAGTTAATATTGATTAAATAATCATTCTAAATCGATTTGAAGTGGATTCGCGCATTTTCCCATTTTGAGTCACACTTTGTCATGCCGTGAATTACAAACAGTAAGTTTTCTTATTGTGCCAAAATATAATTTAAACCATAGTCTGTAACTACGCCAGTACAAGCATCGACAACAACGGTTAATCCAGCAATTTATTATCCATGTCGAAAATATTTTTTTTTCATTATTGACTACTCAAACGGACTCACTTCGGCTCAGTTTAATGTAAAACGGCACAAGAAACTTTTCAAAAAGTTCCCATCCATTTCATCCAAATGGCGTAACTGAGAAAATTACATTTTTGTAATTTTTTCAAGAGTTCGTGACCTTACTCGTCTAAAATTTTTGTACATTTTTAAAATTTTTATTCCATTTTTGTCCCTATGAGAAGTTTCTCGATGCTTAATATTTTTTTACAAAAATTTATGGTTGAATGGATATGGAACATAACAAATTCGCCGATCGTGATCGTTAATAAAGGGTATAAACTGAAGACCGGCACCTTCGGCACTCGTCTTGCATGTCGAGTGAGTGCCTGCAGCGCTCGGCTCCGATCTCCCCAAACGGCGTTCGAGCGACATTCCCGAGCGGTTTATCCGCGTACTTTTATAGCCCTCTTTAAATTTGAAATTTCATAAACATGTTTAATCACGTTCTATTAGTACTAATTTTTTTGTTCTGTTTGAAAAAAGTGATTATTTTTCAATCTTCCAAAGACATCTACTTTTGACAGCTTCATCCATTTTTCTTCATTTTGGTCTTAAAATGTGTGTAACAACAAGGAAAACAAAGTTACGAGGAGTTTTTTTATTTTACTTTTGAAAAAAACGTATTTTTCTTTAAAAAATCGATTTTGGTAACAAAATTTGACGATATTTTACTTAAAAAAAATTTTTTTGAAAAAAACGCTCTCGTAACTTTGTTTAGCTAGTTATTACGCATCTTTTAAGGCCACGATCATGAAAAACGGATAAAACGAAAAAGAGTCCATCTCTTTTTAAACTTAGGGCTCAAAATTACGCATATATGACAATAAAAATTAAAAGTATTTTTGAAAATTGCCTCGGTGGTGTAGAGGCTAATGCGTCCTTCTACACACTGTAAGTGGAAGGTTCGAATCCTGTCTTGGTTCTTCATTTTTTGCCATTGCAAATCAAGCAAAATGACCCATTTTTCAAAAAAAACACAGAAAACTTGATAGCACAAACTTGGAAACATTAAAATAATATTTAATAATGCATAAAAAATCATTCTTAGCATGTTTTAAAATGAATTTTGCATTGTCCCACTTTTGGACACAGTTTGTTACGCTGTGAATTGAGTTGCAGTAGTTGACGGCACAGGATTGCCTAAATTTTTGTAACCTTGATTTTGATCGCATAAAAATTACACATAAACGCAATTAAGAAGTTGTTTTGCCAATCCGATGGCGTAAGTCCACTTGGCCAACCAATAACATAGTCCGCAAAATTTGAATTTGTAATAGGATCAAATACATTATCACCAATCGTCACCACTGTAAATCGTCCGGCTGTGCGAAGTGCTTGTGCGGACGCAGCAGCACTTCCAATATCAGTAGGATCAACAGTTGATGTGAATAAAATTGTTATCATTTGAACAGTTTTATTGGTATATATACTTGAAGCAAGTGATAGTGCGCTAAAATTATGGATATAAAAATTTAAAACTGATAATATTCAAAAAAACTGTGTTATACATAGAACCATTACACATTTTCAGAACTCGATAAATTCATAAGAAAAGCACCTCAAATTCGTTTTAGAATCGAAATATGTGCTATTAAAACCCCTATAGAGATAAGAAACCGCATCAAAAAAGCTTTTAACCTCGTTGAGATCACCTCTGAAAAGTACACCTAAAAAGACGAGAAATGCCTATTTTACGTTGAAAGTGATTTCGTGTTTAGATTTTGAATATCTCTTGATAGGAAAAACCGTTTTCGATGAAATTTTTTTCAAGATAGGGTAACCGACGCTCTGGTGCAATTAACTTTTTGAATAGGTCAGGTTTTCGTGGCAATAAACAAATTTTTTCAAAATGGCACATTTTCGGAATTGGAAACAATTTTAAAATGTTGATATTTGTCTATAGAAGACATTTTCAAGCGAAAATTTCTTCCTATAGTTTTTCTAGGCACTGAGCACGAATCTGCCTTTATTTTTGATCCTAGACCTCGGGATTATTGTCAAAATGGCTTACAAAGAAATTGCATTTTTTAGAGATTTACCCTCGTAGGGTATCTTTTGTACACTTTCGACAGCCTTACCCTAGTTATGCAACTTCTTTTTTAAATACAAGTACTTACCTTGATACTTGAGGTTCAGTTATACTGATTTGTATAATATTGTCGATAAAACTTTTAACATCATTATATGTGTGAGAAGAATTAAAATGAACAGCACTCGCATTCCTTTGATATTGAATTATTGTCAGCCTTTCATAATGATTAAAGTGAGATGGATCAAGCAAGTAGTTTTCGATAAAAGATTTTTGATTCTAAACATAAATCCTTTTAATAACAAGTTCACTAAAATTACAGTAAATTGTGTGGAAGACATAGCATTAGATGTATCAATTATTATAGTTATCCATTTATTGCAATTTGTACACAAGCAATATAGTTCGGATGGTGTTGAAGATGTTGATGTTAGAGAAGTTGGAGGAACAATTGGTCCGCCACCTAAATCAGAAAATTAAAATTTTATTTAGAATTTCAATAAATCCTATATCAATTTTACTTACATCCATAAGATACATTAAACCAAGATTGATAATTAGGCGGTGATTCTTGTGTTTCGGGACTTGGCCACGGTAATATATGTGTGCTCAAGGCAGAAAGAGCAGAAAAATCGTTATTCCCCATTGTTACAATAGAAAGTCCTCCATAATTATTTAAACTTTGACTATACACTGTAGCCTGTGCAACATCAGATGGGGCAGCAGTTGAAGTAAAAAGAATAGTATAAACTCCAGAAGAGTTTTTACTTGCTAAGTTGTTGGCATAGGCTAGTGCTCTAAAAATATATAAAATTAAGAGATGATATCTCGAAAGTTCGGCCTTAGTGTTAAATAGTTCGAGTAAATCCCAAGTTGAATATATATAGTGAAATTAACACTTGCGAAAGTTTTTAAAAGCCATTTCGAGTCAAACTGAGGTCCACCAAAAATTCAATTGTCCGAAGTAGTGTTATAACCATGCACACGCTTAACCGTGGGATGGCAACACGTTGTTCCAAAGGGCACTTTGTTCTTACCGGTTGTTCAAAAAGCAACCTGTTGTTCCGAAAAATCGACCGGTTGTTCCGAGAGAACAACCGGTCGAAAAGTCAGAACAACTAGTTGAGAGGCTTGACATATGCAAAAATTAGGATGTACTGGAACTCTCTTGCTGAGATAGACCAATTTATGTGAAAATTTGGGGGTTCCCACGGGTATAAAAATGTATAGGCATACTCCTTCAAACCTAGCCAGAAAATTTACCTGAAGTCCACCGACTACGGAAAGTGCATAGAAACGTAGCGCGTGCGTAGCCCTGAATAATAAAAAAGATTTCAAGTCAAAACGATTTTCCTTGAAAAGATAGAATTTTTTCAGGTCCGGTTTACTTGTAAGACCAAAAAATGCCTGGTCTTCAACTTGGTACTGGTCAATCTCCAACCAGTGAACGAATCTAATGGGTCCCCAAAAACAAAAGTCGCTCAAAACTTTACGAACTATAATGTTATGCAAATAAAAATTTGATCAAAAAAAGTTTGTCGGTCCCAAAGCTCGATTCTTTCAGATCCGGTGCTCCAATCAGTCTTTTGGAGAATAAGTCATGTTTTCGTGTCAATATACAGACTTTTTCAAAAAATTGGTGTGTTTCAATGTCTCAAATGAATTCTAAAATGTCGCTATTTGGTTATAGAAGTTATTTTTGACGAAATTTTCGATCATAATAGGGTTTTTCTAGTCGGAGAATCGATTGCGCGCTTTTTCGAGTCATGAAACAATTTCTCTAATCCTGATTCAGTGAATACAAATTTTTGAGCCATTTTAGGGGTATAAAAAACCTTGATTTTTTGAAGACTGGATATTGACACGAAAACATGAGTTTCGCTCAAAAATACCGATTGGATCGTATTCAGCATACACCTTTATCCACTAATGAAAAAAAATTTCATCGAAAGCGAGCGAAAAATGCTGATTTTTTATATATTTTTTGGG
>OZJO01004646.1:0-26409 GCA_900406225.1 Acrobeloides nanus | reverse complement strand
TTTTAGGCATCATACAAGTAATTTTACAACCCCACACTCTTACCCAAAACTTTAAAAATTTAGATCGGATTTTATTTTTCCGGTAATAATGTTGACACAAATACAAAATTATTTGGAATTCAAAATTGGGTGGTGGATTTAATTTGTTGTACCCCGCCATGGTTCTTGATTTTTATGAGTTCTGGTATAAGACAGAAGATTTTTGGTCGCACTCGATCAGCTAATAATAAAATAGCATCAACAAAAACTGTTAATAATAAATCAAAGGTTTTAACGATTACTCGTGTGAATTAAAGAAAAGGAAACTCAACTACAGGGTGGATCGAAATAAACCCAATTTCCAAAAAGTTTAAGTATTGACACGAAAACATGAGTTACGTTCAAAAAGACTGATTGGATCGTATTCTCCATACATTCTTGTTTACTACTGAAAAAAAATTTCATCGAAAACGAACGAAAAATGCTGATTTTAGATGTATTTTTTGAGTGGCAACAATTTATACCACGACCCAATATATATTAAAAATAGCAATCTTGTTAGAGGTCTAGATGATTTTTACATAAGTCTTTTTGAAAAAATTTTTAGTCTATTTCTGATCAGAAAATTGTGAGGAACAATAATCATCACCTGTAACAGACCGGGTTTGACGTGTTAATTACTATATATGAATAAATTAATTTTTCAATAGCACACACATTTAATCATAAGCGCACGCATATATGGGACAAAGCCCCAAAATACATATGTTTAAAAAAATTTGTCGACCTTTTTTGTCGCCGCGCTGAGTGTGCGGCCAAAATTTTCATTGTTGAAATCCAATGAAAATTTATTTTTGGGGCTTAAATTTTAATCGAAGACAAAACACGGTACTTGACGTACCCTTATAATTTTTTTTCAAAAAATGGCTAAAACTACCCATTGTTTTCTCAAAAATGTTCAAAATTTTCCATTTTTCTTCAAAATTCATCATTTTTCCAAAAATAGATTTTTTTCGATTTTGGTCCCTCCCGAAATGGAATCCTAGCGTAGCCTATGCCCATTGACCATGCTGGCCATTAAAACCTTAAAAACCGGTTGGATTGATCCATAGACGTCGCTTATTGATATCTTGTTGGATGTCTTGAAAAAGTGTGATCCATGTCTTTACACGTTCTTATGCGTCATTCACACTAAATTTAATCTTATTGATTTTTTTGTATATTTTTCTACTCTAATAATGTTACATAATAATTTAACTTTATGCATATATATTATTTTATTTTCTATCTATTTTTGTAAATGTGCATCAGCCATGTTTACCGATGATTTTCGAAGTTATATCCATAATAATTTTGGGATTTCTATAGTCACTCAATTGGAAAGGAGAGATCTGGGGGAGGATGCTAGTTTTGGAGGGAAACTATCAGATGATGAAGAACTCAAGCATCAAGCTGTTATAATCATCCATGGGATAACGAATAAAATTACTAGGTTTAATGTAGGTATAATAAAGAATATTTGTTAAAAAAAATTGCCCATTTTTCTAAATTTTTAAAGTTTTTCTTGCCAGTATGCTTATCAAGGCTATGGTTCAGGGATGGACCCCGCTGTGGTCGATTGACGGCCCCCACACTTCTACATTTCAATACATAAACAAACAACAATCTCATCAAACCAAACACAATCCTCGTCCTCTCTCCCTCCCCATCCCTATCCTCATCCGCCCCATTCCACCCCTCCCTATCTTCCACATCCTTCTCCCCACCCCCTCTCTCTCCCCGCCCAACCATCCTCCTCCTCCTCCTCCTCCTCCTCCCAAATACTCTATCTTCCTTCCCCCGCCCATCCCTCCCCTCTTTCATCTTTAACCTTCGTCCTCCCTCCCCACCCTCCCTCAGTATATACTGAGCTCAAAATGTATATATATTTATCCTTGATCTCCAAAAATTGAAAATTTTTTTGTCCAATTCCGATGACTCTGGTGTCAATCGTCTTCTCTCATCGTCCCCTAGAACTTTTGTTTTAGCGCTGACATTTTAAATAAAACGTTTCCGAGTTCGTCAGATACATAAACAAGCTGAATTACACATTTCTAGTAGTGGGATTGATTCTTCCTATGTTAGTCCGTCCGTTCACAAAACTTTTACCTTTAGTTAATAAGCCAAAACTGACCCATATTTTTTTTCAAATTTCGATGGAAAAATTTTTTATTCCACCCCATCGTAAAATTCTGGCTACGCCTATGATTCTATCTTACCCTTCACAAAAATCAAAAAATTTATTTAGGGTATAGTTCAAGCCTTAAAAAATCGAGGATACGCAAACGGAGAAATTTATGGCACGACTTGGGGTGATGCAGGAGCTACACCAATTGGTTTAGTAGATATGAAATGTTCATATGTGAAACAAATTAGGTACACTTCAACTACGCAAGCTTCCCGCAAAAAATTTTTCCAAATTTTAGAAGCATGATAATCGCCGTTAGACAATATACCGGTACAAAAGTAGACATTGTTGCATATTCTATGGGCTCTCCTATAGCTAGGAAAGCTATATTGGGAGGAAATTGTGTGGATTCAAGGGAGATCTTGGGACCACCACTAACAGAACTGATCGACACCTTTCTTAGTGTTGCTGGATCAAATTATGGTAGCTCATTATGCTTTGTGCCTATACCAGTTGGAACTTGTAATAAGCGTAGTGGACTACATTGTGAATCTTTATTTTTACAAGATATTAATGCAAATACGAAATATGAAGGAGATTTTATTTTTAGTATTTTTTCGAGTGGTGATGAGAAGGTAAGGCTGGTAAAATGGGATAAGTGAAGTTAAATTTTAGGTCGGTTTTCGAAACTGCAACAAACTTGTTAGCCCAATCATTGGTCAAAATGGGTATGTGAAAAAAGATGGGTTAAATCATGATGATGTTATGGATAAAACAATACCGTTACAAATTAATTTTATTACTAAACATATGCCCCAATAATATATAAATAAATTATTTTCTTAAAGGACCAGTTTAGTAAGTTACAATCATATGAAAAAATGATATATTCGGAAAGATCATGACAAATGGAGCATTTTTTGTTTTTACGGCATGTTCTGAATCGTTGTAGTTTTCGAGATAATTGCGTTTGAATTTGTTACAAGCTCTTCGTTGTAATACACAAACTTTTTTGAATTTTTTGCNAATTTGAAAATTGTTTTGAGTTATTGAAACGAAAACCCTGATTCATGTTTTCGTTTCAATAACCCAAAACAATGTTCAAATTGGATAATTTTGGTGTCATTTTGTTCGTCTCATTTAGCTATAAAAAATTGCTACAATGTTCATTTTATGAAAATTTAACAAATTAATGCAAAAATCGATTTTTCCGCAAAATTTTTTAAAAAGTTTGTGTATTACAACGAAGAGCCTGTAATAAATTCAAAATTTCAAACGCAATTATCTCGAAAATTACAACGTTTCAGAACATGTCGTAAAAACAAAAAATACTCCATTTTCATGATCTTTCCGAATATATCATTTTTTCATATGATTGTAAATTACTGGACTGGTCCTTTAAAGGAGGTAACAATCGGAGCCATTCTCCAAAAAAAATTTTGAAAATTTCTTTAAAAAATACATTCCTACGGGTAATTTTAGGCAAGAAATCGATTTCGCGCATTCCCGAAGCATGAAAACTCTTCCATGACTCTGATTCAGAGAATGGAGTGGGTGTATTGAAGCGAAAATCAAACATTTTCGGATTTTTATGAGAAAAACGTCGATTCTTAGGTTTTTCTACGCGAGGAATCGACACTCCCGAACCGTGAAAACGCTTCTTTGACCATGTTTCAGGGACCGTAAATGTTTCTTGTAGCGATTTTATTCGAAATTTTGGATTTTTTCGTATTGTTTATCTTGGGTTTTTGTTTTTTCCGATCCCTTCCCTGAATCAGGGTCAAGGAAGCGTTTTCATGCTTCGGGAATGCGCGGAATCGATTTTTCGCATAAAATTACCCATAGGAATGTATTTTTTACAAAAATTAAAAAAATTTTTTTCCGGAGAACGGGCTCCGATTGTTACCCCCCTTTAACTCTGGAATACTTTAGCGTGGACTCGGCGGTTCCCTGACCAGAATTTTATGCTGTACATGAAGGAACCAAGATAAAATTTTAAAAAGTTGAAGAAAAATGTAAAAATGCGTTTTTGAAAACTTCGATACTTTTTCTTCTAATGTTTATAACTCCTGGTAAAAAATGTTTCAAGAGATGGTTGACCACTCATAAGAAAGCTGGTGATTCTCCCTACAACTTTTATATAAACACTTATAGCTAGTTTTCGCTTCAATAAAAAGTTATACCCCAAAAATGGCTTTTTCTTGTTTTTGTAAGATATTTTTTCGACATCTTCCAGTAGTCAATTTCGACAACCAAATATAGATCCAGATTTACTATCTTATGTTTTTTGGAGAAAATCAGCCCTTCTTGGGAAAGTATCCTCCATGCCTAACCCCCTGGCTACGTCTTTGGAGGAGAGTGGGTGGGTCTAGTTCTTGAGCCCTTATTTACTTATTCATTAAAATGTGTTTTTTTGCTTTTAAGAAACATTGTCATATAGAAAATTTATTTTCATTAAAAAATTATTAAAAATCAAATCACATTAGCATCTTTTTGACACAAAGCATTGATATTACTCTGACTATTAGAATACCACCCATTAATAGAATTTGGACCAACTTGACCATATGCATAGTTAGAAAAACCTTGGCCGGATTGCCAGCCGGTATAGTTATTATTCGAGCCATCAGCCCAGACCCATTGTCCATTATTTTGGTATAGACCAATCCAATATGAAAACGTTTCATTTGTGTAGTAAGAAAATGCAATGGCTAAAAAAATAAGTAGAGTAAGAGCAAAAAAGAAATGCCACATGCTGGAATCGAACCAGCGACCTTCGGTTTACAAGACCGACGCTCTGCCACTAAGCCAATGTGGCTTGTTTAAAAATAATTTTATTTGCATTATGACAATGAAATTTGAAAAATTGAGGAAAATCGATAGAGAAGAGAAAAAGATGAGTCCTTATTGGAAAATATCAAAATTGGAGTTGTGAGGGGAGGGGTACCCCTAAAAAATCTAGACACAGCTAGTGACTTGGGATTGGAAGGGGGATTATTTTTTACAAAAAGTAAACCCTTACAACTTTTCCCACATCACTCAGTATGTAAAAATATGTAAGGACTTGCTTTATGGAAAAAATCACTCCCCCTCCATAGGTCACCAGTAGGGGGATATCACCGGTCCCTCAGGATGGATGGATGAATGGCCTTTTAGGGGGGGAGTACATGCATACATGAATAAGGAGGGGGGACAAGCTACCTCGGGGCTATATGTTGTCGACAAAAAAAGGTTGATTTTTTCAAAAATTTATATGATGAATGAATTGGGGGGGGGATACATGAATCCCCATGATGGATGGATGAATGACTACAAAGGCGGAAGGTCCGGAGATGAGTGGTGAGGGGGTATTGTACTCCCCCCCCCCTTTGGTGACCTAAGCTCCCCCCCCAAAATACTAGAAAGAATACATCTTTTTTATATAAAAAATCTCAAAATTTACTCGAAGTAATCATATTTTCCAATGCGCTATGAATCGAGACCAACGATGCATTAAAGTTTTGACACAAAGTTAGCGAATCGTTCCAGGATTGCATTTGAGTTGTCTAAATTAAAATAAAACTGGGAATTAAAATTTGTTTAAATATTACAAGTAGATAGCATTTTTTTGTGACGCCACTATAAGCCCAACCAGTTGGACATTGAGGTCCGAGGTTGGAAGGAACTTTACATATATAAGGTTTGGTAAGATTACACATTGATTGTGCCCATTTTCCATTGCGAATTTGTTGGACCATACAATAAGAGCCGTTTGTGTTTATCGGTTGTTCTAAAAATCTCTATCGCCATATGAAAATTAAAATTAATTAGTAGGGCTAGGGCTAAAGCTAAAGATAAGGCTTAGCTAGGGTTAGATCTAGGGCTAAGGCTAGGGGCTTCTAGAATTGAGGCCCTAGCCTCAACTCTAGCAAGCTACAAGGCTACAACTAAGCCTAAGGCTAGGGCTTGGATAGGATTAGGGCTATACTAGGGCTAAAGATAAGGCTATTTCTAGGCTAAGGCTAAAGACTCGCTAGGGTTGAGGCTAGCACTAAAGCGTGAGCAAGGCTAAGACTAAACCTAAGGAAGGGCTTGAATAGGGTTAGGGCTAGGATTAGGGCTAAAGCTAAGGATAAGGCTAGGGCTTGACTAAGGTTAGGGCTAAGGCAGGGGCTTGACTAAGGCTAGAGCTAAGATTAGGTCTAAGGCAAAGGCTAGGGATTGGCTAGGGTTAGGGCTTGGGTTTGGCTAGGGCTAGAGTTATTGCTAGGTCTAGGGCTTGGCCAGTGCTATAGGCAGGGGGTAGTAAGAAGGTAATACCTTAAAATTCAAAAAATTCATTGCAACAATGATGATTTTGCAAAAAACTAAAAAAAAATTTTGAGAAAAATCCACAAATTATCCTCTCCCAAATTTGTTATGCCTACGATATTGGGCTTAGCCTAGAGCTATGCATGGGCTTATACCAGAGCTATAGGTTGAACAGCGTTAGAAAAGTCTTACTACTATCCCACAAAGTATAATTCATATTCGAATTATCCACCCATTGCCATCCCTGATTATAGGCAGTACTTCCACCAATCCAATAATCTACAGTTCCAGAAGGAAGCTCCTCGTTGGCAATGCCATTCAAAAATGTGTTGTCAAAAACATTTGGGATCGTAACTAAATACCCATTTAGCCTATTGCAACGATATTCACTTTCAAACCAATCCGAGGGCCCATTAAACGGCATATAGCAACTGCCATCAAAACTGGCTTGGGCTCCATCGGGACAAGAAAAGGTTAAAGTGGGTAGGAAAATTAACAGGATTAAAATTTTGGAATTCATACTTAAAGCGGTTATTTTTATATGTTGGTAGGCCAAAAATTTTATGGCAGTCAAAAAATGAAGTGAAAGTAAAAATCTTTGACCTATTTTATAGTAGCAAAAGTGGGTTAGGCGTTAAGGAGTGCCCATTCATTTTATTCATTAAGGAGTGCCTAATGTGTAAAAATGATGACTTTCCAGAAATTAGCTCGTTTACTAATTGCACCGACAAAGGTCTTATGAAAATATCAAGGTGCAGCATTGAATGTAGTTTGCTTATTTTATGACCAAAAATTATTTGTGAGGTGATTCATTTATTAAGACAATTGATAATTGGTTGATATATGAATTTCGATTGTAAAAATGGGATAGTTTTTTTATGAGATGTTTCGTAAGCTTTTTTCTTTCATAATTTTTAGTACAGGGAGCCGAGCGCCTCCGGCGCTTGCGTTTTTCCGAATGCTTCGAAACAGAGATGTATATTACACGCTACACGTTTAACGTGTAGTAACGTGTACGTGTATTTTTGTAAAATTAGCGTTTTAAAAAATTTCCTTTACAGTAGCATGGTTATTAAGACAAACTAAACATATTTCAATTTTACTACACGAAAAATCGAAATTTTACGTGTACGTGTAGTACACGATTTGTTCGTGTACGTATACTACACGTTTAACATGTACGTGTATTTGAACGTGTACTACACGTACATGCATACTACACGTTTAACGTGTACACGTTAAACGTGTAGTACACATACACGTACACGAAAATCGTACACGTTTACATCCCTGCTCCGAAAGCTAAAAAAATTAAAAATTGAATCCCTGACCAAGTCCCTTTTCAAAAGTCGAGTAGCCAAAATTTTGGATAATATTGCGAAGTTTAAACAAAATTTCCGATGCGTTATATGTTTGATAATGATATCCAATTATTGAAACAAATTATGGAGGTAGATCCTTTTTTACATTCGCAAAAGAATTTGTCTTCAATCATGCTAAGATTTTTTATTGCTTCAAAACACGTAAGATTTTTTATTTTAAATATACATGATTAGATTTAATGGTTATGTACGATTAGTCGTCTGATTACACATGTGTCAGACTTAGAGAACTCTTCGAAAAATCGAATGTTTTGCCTTGGTCTCCCAAAGGTAAAAAATGAAAAAAATTTTCTTCGATTTCGATGATTTTGGTGTCATTTGTCTCTCTTATCGTCCCCTACAACTTTTGCAATGGCACTTCCGATTTAAATCTATCGTTTCAGAGAGCGTCTGGACAAAAGACAGTGCATAAAAAATTAAAAATGCATAAAAATTCTAAAAAATGATATGTTTATAGAGATTCATTATAAAAAAATAATAAAAAATATTTAAAAGATTAGCTAGGGCAAGTAATAGAATGATGTCTTCTATATCGTACATCTTCTGAGATCCCATTGATTATGGTTTGCTAAAAAATATTATAAACACAAAAAATGTTTCGTTTTTATGAATTTTCCAAAAAGCAAAAAAGGCAACTTTTTTCATCACTGGGCTGTTTAGTTATTTTATAATTTTTTAAATTTAATTACTTACATTTTCTCCAAAAGCTGTTATAGGCAAGAAAAGTGTTTGTCTAACGGCATTTTCAGTAGTATAAATAGGCCTTATAGAAGATGATGATTGATGAATAGAACCTTAAAATTTGTTGAAAATACTTTATTTGCGATTATTTACCATTACAATGACCATTTTCTTGAGGTTTAACGAAAATTTTATTCGATTCTAACCCGTATCCATCACCATATGTATCCGAAGGATATGCTGGTTCTCCATTAATATGAACATCCATACCTAAAAGAAGTTTTGGTATTAACTAAAGCTTCGTATCTAACCAATACTTTACAAGCAGGCAGGCCTAAGCATAAGCCTAAGATAAAGCCTAAACCTAAGCAAAAGGCATGCTAGCAATAACCCACAAATTTAAAAAACCTTTCATTTCAACATCCGTTGATATTCTCAACAATTTTAAGGCAGACAGGCAGGCCTAAGCTTAAGCATAAAATTAAGTCTAAGCCTAAAACTAAACCTAAGCAAAAGGCAGGCTGGTAAGCACCCAAAATTTAAAAAATACCTTTCACTTCAACCTCCGGTGATATTCTCAACAGTTTGAACACTTTTAACAAGAAAAACATTGGAAAGGTCGCTGCTACAGACCAACATATTATGACCAATGCACATAAGAGGTTCCACCCAAGTTGCTAAATCCAAAAATTGATTAAAATAAAAAATTGAAAAAATACAGCCAATGCTTGCGTAAATAATACATCGTGGTAGAAAATTGCATAAAATATGCCCTTTTCTCCGATTAGGCATACGGCAATTAGACCCCATAGTCCACCACCAAAATGCACTGCAAACGCATCTAGAGGATCGTCTATTTTTAGTTTGAGTGCTAGACTAGAAAATGCCATGTATAGAAGACCAGCTCCGATGCCAATAACGGTAGTTCCCCAAGGCTGTGAAATGTTACAACCGGCACAGGCAGCTACCATGCCTAAAAACATGATTATGAGTTTCAAAAAAAGAAGTTTGAGTTTACCTGCTAGGGCAGCGTTTATGCCATATAAGCAAGACCATTTTCTTTTTCTCAGATAGTATAAAAGTAAATAGGAGAAGGTGGCAAAAGCACCACTTAAAATTGTATTAACCATTGCCTTAGCTGTTATTTGGCCAGTACCTGTTAAAACATTCATGATGTTTTAAAAACTAGTTCTAAGCCTAAGTCTAAGCTTAAACCTAAACCAAAGCCTAGACTAAGAATAAGTCTAAGCCTACCCTATCCAGTGGAGTAGGCGGAAGTGTCGGCTAGCAGTTGGGGGTACTTTCCCAAAAAGCTGATTTTTCCAAAAAATATAAAGGAACCCTTATGTGTAGAGGTTTTTTATCAAAATTTTGGCCCACTAGAGGAGCACCTTACCTACGCCACTGACCCTACTCTAACATATTCTCTCTATTCTGCCCGCCCATTTACCTGGTGTACTAATTTCTGCAGTCGAGCCACCATTAAATGCTAAGAACCCAAACATAAGAATAAAACCTCCAAGAGCAGTAAGCTAAACTTGAAACATTGGCATATTAATGATAAGCAAAGATAGAAGCAGTGGTGTAGACAAGCGGAAGGGGAAGGCAGGTGTGATCCCTCCCAGGGGGCCAAAATGACAAAAAATCCATACGAGATCGAACCCTCCCAATTCAAACTGAATTTTGAGCACTTTTNGGGGAAGGCAGGTGTGATCTCTCCCAGGGGGCCAAAATGACAAAAAATCCATACGAGATCGAACCCTCCCAATTCAAACTGAATTTTGAGCACTTTTCCTGCACCTTGGATGAACCTTTTCTTATGTGTAATACCCATAGAAACTTTTACCGGAACTGAATGTCCATTGATTGGATTAGGCACTCCTTCTCCATTTTTAGGAAATCTGCCAACTCTTGGCCCAATAATCCAAGCAGCTATAAATGCTATTGAACCTCCACATAAATGTACCATTCCGGAACCGGCAAAATCCTATAACAAATCAGCTTTTTTAAAATTTCTATAAATTTACCATGTAGCTAACATGAATACCACCATTCTGGATGCCAACTTTCATCCATCCCACATCTGACCAACCCCAATGCGTTAGAACTGGATAAATAATTGCTAAATTTATTGATTTTTTTTATAAACCTTATTCTTGATCTTACATGAAATCACAAAACTATAGCAACAAAATGCAAAAAATTCAATCCTTTCTGCTACAGCGCCGGTTATGATGGTGGAAGCGGTGGCAGCAAAAACGTATTGGAAAAAGAAAGTTGAATAATTTTCAGATCCAATAAGGAAAAATTGTGAACCACCGATGAATGGAGCGGATGGGCCATAATTTGGACCATAGGCAAATGCCCATCCGATTGCCCAATAACCTATGCCGGCTATTACTAAATAAAAGTTTTAGTAGAAATTGTGCCCTCGGAAAAAAGTGGCTGTAACTAGGCCAGATTAAAGAAAGCGGTTTGATTCCCCATTTACAACATGAGGAATCGATTCCTGGTGGAATTGAGCGATGAAAAAATTATCCTGCCCCCTATCAGGGGTTAAGACTAATATATGATAATATACATATATAAGAAGCTGTGCACAGAGCATGTTCATAGGTCCTATTGAGTTTCAGGACCTATGAGCATGATTTCGGTTAATCATTGGCATACACTAGTAGGTTGTTCCATAAATCTTTGCGGATTTTTTACACGATTTAAGCGACAAATTTTATTTAAGAAAATTTATACCAAAACTAGTCAACAATGTATTCCCCTCCATTATTAACGACGGCCTCCCATTTTTCGGGCAATTTTTCAATCCCCCTGCGGTAGAATCCGGCTTCTTTCGAATCAAACCAATCGCCAGGCCATTCTTCCAATTCTTCATCAGTATCAAAGGTTATACCCTTTAAAGCGTTCGACAAAGACAAAAAAGGTGAAAATCCGATGGAGCGAGATCGGGGGAGTATGCCGGGTGGGGTAGCACCTCCCACCCAAGCTCTTGATAGCCTCTTTGGTCAATCTGGCAGCGTGTAGTCTTGCGTTGTTGTGTTGCAATATTGCTGGATGTTGAAGATCGAGGTATTTTCGGCCAATGGCGTCGTTTACGCGGCGAAGTTGAGCGCAATAGATATCAGCGTTGAGTGTCTGGCCCCGGGGGAGCAGTTCCCAGTGTACGACTCCGTCTACATTCCTCATACACACAACATAATCTTGCGTTGATGGAGTTCATCCTTGACTTTGGGCTGCGCTTTGCCCCCTTCTTTCTTCACCCAGCTTTTCCGACATCGGAAATTTGTGTATAAACACCATTTTTCATCGCCCGTGATAATTAACGATAGAAATGGTCGATGTTGAAGCCTTGCTTCCCAATGCCTTTGGAGTAATAATCGAGATTTTCCTAATCGACAGGAGGGGGTTGACTATACATCAAACCCCGAATAGTGACTCCTCCCGACGGAGGGGGAAGTCGAATAATCGAGGGTTGACTGTAGATTACTTTTTCTAGCGAACCAATCCTGTTGTAAAATGGAGGTTCACTTGTGATCCTTTTTAGGAATAAAACGTTAACTTACATGACTCAAGAACGTTGTTTAACAATAAATTAGTGACATTTTTAGCCCTAATACATCCAGCTTCCAAAAATGCAAATCCACATTGCATGACTAAAATTTTTCATCATTAAAAAATTTTGAAAAAAATTCTCCTTACAAAATATAACAATAGCCATAGAGCACTTGAAAAACGAATCATTATTTTCTTGCACACTCTGCTTATACCCATCAAATTCTTTCCGAAGTTCAATAAAATTGCTTTGTAGCAAAGCAAAATCTGCGTTAGAAAAATTCATGTTGAAAGGTAAATTTTACATGTTAAGACTAGACTTTCTTATTTATTTGCCGAAGTGAATAAATTTTTGCCGAAGTTAAGAACCTGTAATGTAACTATAAAGCAGTGATAAAGAAATAAGCAGTTTCAAGATCGTAAACTGGAATTATGGAAATTAGAATGTTTTTCAAGTAGATGAAAGGACATGTTTTTTATGAGGTCACAATGAGTCGAGATCTCGAACTTACTTAGTCAATATAGTTTGGTCTAGAATATTACAGACAGACATAAAAACATAAAAATAGACATTGTAAAATTTTATATGGCTGTTCTGAAAGTTATTTTGTTTTTCGAACACTATACTCTGAACTTTTAGATCGTATTAGAATGCGTCATTTTTAAAATAGAAGCTGGACATACGGGAAAAGGGGATGGATTTTCCACCCCACACAAATTTCGCGCCGAAGCTCGAAAAAACATAAGGATGACCCTTATGTTTTATGGTCGCTAAAAATTCAATTTTTCTAAAAATTATCAGAAAATATTCGCAATAGTCAAAAACGTTGCAATATGTCGAAATTTCGACGAAAGAAGTCAAATAAAGGTGTTTTGGGACCCCCTTTATTTGAGTGTAAACGCTAATTTTTGACATAAAATTCACTATAGCTCCACCACCAATGGCCGCTGATTTTGTCATACTTCACTGTTTTTAACTATGCATAACACATTTATGAAGGTCCGGAAAAATCCCAGAGTGGCACTTCCCTTCCTTTACCTAGTAAGATTATAACTTGCACTTTTGTGGGGGGGGGGTGGGGGATAAAATTTTAAACAATTTTTACCCCTCCCCCGCTCAAAATAGCGAAAAACTTATGTTTAATATACAATAAAATACCCTGCACAACGTCTCGGAAAATATACACCCCTTTTTCACCTATGTATATGAACAATGACGTATCAAGATACTGGAACACGAGTATGACTAATGGGGTAGGCAAACGGTGCCGTGCCCCCTCCCCTAGAGAAAAAAATATAATGATCCCTTCACGACTTTTTAATTTTTGTAAATTTTTTTCAAAAGTATATTTTATACAAAATTTTAGTAGCGATTAAAAGTATGGTTTGCTTGGAGGCGTCGTTCGGAAGCGAGACTGAAGGCCGAAACGAAGCAGTTTCCTATTTATTAATAAAAATGGTATTTTTAACACCTAGCACATGGTAAAAACAAATAAAAATAAAACGTTTGTAGCTTCATTACGAAAATTATGTTTTTCCTCGCTGACTAAGAAATTTTAAGTCCTCAATTTAAACACTAATCTTTTTCCTACATGCTCCACTTGATTGTTCCGCTAGTCCATGGTCGAGTTAATTAGTTTTTTTTCGAATCTACGTTGATATAAATTTTCCATCAAAAAAATTTTTTATTAGATAGAATTAACACATTTCTGAATTCTCATAAAACTTAATATGACTTTTATATGTTTATATTTATTAAAAAGTAAGTCTAATTTATTATGAGTATAAAGTTTTAAGATCGAAGAAAAAAGTTCGAATTTTTATCTCTTCGTTTTACGAAAAAAGTTACGACATTTTTAGTAGAGTTCGCCGAGCCGGTGATTTTTGACCGGCTCGGCTCAACGGCTGGGTTAAAAGTAGCGGCTCGGCTCACGGCGCGGCTCAGAGAACTCTAATTTTTAGGACATAAAATTTAAAGGACCAGTCCAGTTTGGAACAAAAGTTTTTAAAAAGAAAGTTCAAGTTGGGACGATCAACTTTTACGTTGGAAGTAAATTGTAATTCGTTAATCCTGAAGAATAAATGAGAAACAAAACATACATTTACAACCCCCTGGATGATCCGGGGGGGATAACGCACGAATTTTTGAAAATCATAACGCATGACGCACGCCCCTTCCCTTCACGAAAAAAACATAATGGTCCCCCTTATAATTTTTATCCAAAAATGACATTTATATATACATCACGCAAGGAGGTCGACCATAACGCAAAATTTTTCGGCGCTTCGCATTATGGTAAAGCTGGATATAACGCAAAACTTGAGAATTTTGCGTTACGTTGACGTCGGCCAAAAAAAAATCGCCAAATTGAAAATGATTTTTGAAAACCATGACGCATCAGATAGAATTACCCGGCCCCCTTGTAAATGTATGAAACAAAATTGCATCAAAAATTTAAACGTGTTTGTATATTGAAACGAAGGGATTGACACCATTTGATCTGATCTGTTTATTGAACGAAATTAATTTTATAAATCCAATTTTTACAAAGATCTTAAAATTTTCATAAAAAGTCGATTCAATACTTTTTTATAACTCTACAAGATGAATAAAATGATATAAAAATTATCCAATTTGAAAATTGCATTGGGTTTAAATCCACTTCCATGTTTTCGTTTCAATAACCCAATGAAAGTTTCAAATTGAATAATTTTGATGCTATTTTATTCGTCTCTTGGAGTTATAAAAAGCCTTGCAATTGCCTTTTTATGAAAATTTTAAAATCTTTTAAAAATTAATTTTTTATTATAATTCGTTTCAATAAACAAATTAATTCAAATGGTGTCAATCACTTCGCTTCAATACACAAATACGTTGAAATATTTTATGCAATTTTGTTTCTCTATTAACTCTTCAGGGTTAACAAATTATAATTTTTTCCAACGCAAAAGTTGATCACCCCAACTTAAACTTTCTTTTAAAAATTCCGTTCAAAACTGGACTGGTTCTTTAAGAGCAAACACGTAAAATTTCCTTCCTCGAAATAAAATTTATTAAAGTTATAAACATTTGTTTTTGGAAATAAAAGTTGAAATGGCTCATATACACTTTGAACAAATAACAAAATTAAAATCCTTTTTAATTGGGTATCCCCAATATTTTTTTATGAAAATTGTGTTTTACAATCGTATTAATGGCGTCTCGGCCACAAATTAATCTAACTGTTTGGAATTAGATCGTAAATTTTGGGGATTCCCCAAGAGTTCTACTTTGTATTACAGGGCGATTCGAAAAAAATCCTGATTTTTTATTTTTTCAAAAATTTTCAATTTTTTAAAATTTCACCAAAATAATCCTTTTTAGGTTTTTCTAGGCAATGGTTTTTCTAGGGAGAGTAGCTTTGGACCAATTCGTATTTTAGGGTTCAGTACCCCCTCCCTGCCCATGTATGGTTGCAATACCTAGACTGAGGTAGTGTCGGATCTAGAGGGCATGAACCCCCAACACCGAAAATTTCTTAAGAAAAATGGCATTTTTGGCCAAAATTCGATAGAAATGAGGTTTTTAACTAGTTGCCCCTCAACTAAACTCTGGATCCTCTACTGAGGTTGCGACCTAAAGGTTTCAATCTGGAAACCCTACCTAATGGTAAGGTTCAAAATTGTCACATGTTTTACATATAAATTTTTTAATATCTTCATTATTAATGTTTATAGAAGCCTTAAAACACATATAAACTAACAAAGTTTTATTAACATCATGACGCTTATAGAAGCTAAAAAATGCATAGGAAACCCCTAAATATATGCTCGCCTGACAGTTTATACATGTAAAAATAAAATACTTAAGATTTCTTGTCAACATCACTATTGCTCACTATTGTTTAGTGCAGCTTAAAGTACATACATTTACTTTAAGCTGCATTTTAACGTTTATTTTAGAAAAATAAATACAGTCAAACCTCGATTTAACGACACCTCCCCCCAGGGGGCCTATTGCACAAAAGTAAACATGCAAAGTAAAAAGTGCAATAGGCCCCCTAAAATATGTACTTTGAGTGTTCGCGCTAAACAACGCTAACCATCGAAAATTTCCGACGTTATGGTATAAACATAATTTTTCAAGGACGATGGTCAAGGATGCATTTTGACGCTTCGGGGATGCGCTGAATCGATTTCTCGCATAAAATAACCCTTAGAACGATGATTTTAGAAGAAAAATCCAAAATTTCCATTATTTCGCTTCAATACAAAATACTCATTCCTCTGAATCAGGGTCAGGGAAGCATTTTCAAGATTCGGGAGTGCGCGCAATCGATTCACCGCCTAGAAAAACCTAAGAATCGACGGTTTTCTCATAAAAATCGAAAATGTTTGATGTTCGCTTCAATACACCCACCCCATTCCCTGAATCAGGGTCATGGAAGCGTTTTCATGCTTCGGGAATGCGCGGAATCAATTTATCGCATAAAATTACCCCCATAAAGGTCATTTAAAAAAAAATTTGAGAAAAAATTTTTCTCGAGAATAAGCCCAGATCTGCACCCTCCGGGGCAGATTTGGGCTTATTTGTTTTCCGCCAAATCTGAGGATTCTTTTATGGCTAGGATTGTTAAAATTGGCTTTTTCCAAACGCGCCATGCGAGATTTGTTCAGTTTACTTGTATTTCCCATTTAAAAATTCTTTAATACACTAAAGAGTTTAGAAAAGTAATAATAAAATCGAGTTTTCAAGGGCCTTCAAAAGCAAAATGCCTGGAAATCTATTTTTTGAAATAACTTTTTTCTAGTAGACAAAATTTTTGAGGTCAAATAAAAGTTGATGTACTCATCATAAATAACAACTTGTAGCACTCGGATTTTTGAGTTCCAATCCTTTCGAAATTACTTGATGTTCAGCTTGATGTGTAGTGCCTTTTTAACTGAGGGTGCCGTTTAAAGCGAAAGCTAGCATGAAGATAAAATAGCGAACATTTTAAAATTTATGTAAATGTCAAAAACACTCTTGATAAGTTGATAAATTAAAAGTTCATCCTAATTATGCGATAGTTGTAAGAACGCCATGTTTTAGACATTTTTTAATTAAACTCTTAGGGGATCTCAAATTAAGACGACGCTATTGTCGGGCATAAACTAGATTTTTTCATTGAGGAAATTGAACAAAACATATGAAGCGAGCAAAACACAAAGGAAGAAAATTGAAAAAAATTTAGCAAACATGAACGCAGGGTTGTTTCGAATTCGAGTGTTCAAATTCGATTTTTGAAGAAAAAACTCATATGGAAAAATATGACTTTTTTATATTTAAAAACAGGCTATTGGGTAAACACATAGCTTCTTGTTTTATAGAATTGCAAATATTACAACCAACCACACTAGCCAATATTGGTACTTCTGGAGTTTAAATGAATGATGCTCATCTTTTAGAGCTGGAAATTCAATATCGAATTTTGCGTATGAATTTTATATTTTAACTTATACATTTTCTTACTTCAATCAATACAAATGGACAAAGCTTATAGTCATGATTAAGGGGCAGACCATAGGCAGGATCTCTCAACGGGGGAGGGCATACATGCACAAGCAGGGGGTGCAGGTTGGTCGAATACGAATTGATCGCCGCCTTCCCCCTCGCTGGATGCCGAGTGACGACCAAAAAAAAAGCCGCCAAAAAATTCACCAAAATATGAATTGATCCTTAAATTTTTTCCTCGATACGACGAATTGAGGGGGGGGGGTGCAGCACCCCCCCCCCTTGTGCATGTNCACAAGCAGGGGGGTGCAGGTTGGTCGAATACGAATTGATCGCCGCCTTCCCCCTCGCTGGATGCCGAGTGACGACCAAAAAAAAAAGCCGCCAAAAAATTCACCAAAATACGAATTGATCCTTAAATTTTTTCCTCGATACGACGAATTGAGGGGGGGGGGGGGGTGCAGCCCCCCCCCCCCCCTTGTGCATGTATGGGGGAGGGGAACATAGTAATGTTTTTTTCAAAATTTTATGAAAATTCATAAGGGGGACCCTTATGATAAAGAGAAAAAATATAAGTTTTCCAGCTACAGGGAGGACAGTTCCCCCTTGCTTCCCTTGCCTATGACACTGTTAAGAGGGTAACCTTTTGGTTCAGACGTTCAGTAAATATTGTTGGGCTTCTTCCTCAATTTTAATACCTTGTGTAAATTTTGGTTGAATACAAGCTAAAATCAAAACTAACAAAACTTAATAAAACAGACTCATTAAGCCCATTGGGACACAATTTATCAACTAAAGTTGTGCACAGGCCAGGCTGTCCATAGGTCCGGCCTGAAGAGAAAGAAAGTTCATGTTGAGGCGGTCAAGGTTTGTGTTGGAAACCCTGACAAGGGAGGTCAACCAAATGGCAAACAAATTTTCCCTCTTAGCGCAAGAAATAGCAATGAGGGTTCAACGACCCAAACGAGTAACATAAGTAAAGCTTTCATAAAATTCTTTTATTTATTTTTGATTTCAAAACATCTACAAAAATACAATTACCGGTAAACGACCAAATTAGGCAGAAAATTGTCACAGGATTATTTCATGTTCCCTTCGACAATTTTCCGACTGTCAACATAATACAAAAAGCCAGGACGGGAGATAAAGGTACAGTGCAAAGTTTGGAAATAAGTACTCAAAACCAAGGCACGGAACTAGTAGACGACAGCCAGCAATTGGCATGAAACTGTCGACCTACCAGGACCGAGACCAGCGACACGGCAGCCAGCAATTGGCATGAAACTACCACACCGTCAACCTCAAAAGAAATGGAATGAGAAAAAGATGATAGAATAATTTTGTGATGAGAAAGTTTTCGTGCTAATACATACAAAAATTCAAATTTAAAAAGGAATTATTCAGAAGGGTAATTTGTAAAAGTACGACTGCGCCGAACGGAGCACCAAGACTAGGCTTAGGCTTAAGCTTAAGCTTAAGCTTAAGCTTAAGCTTAGGCTTAGACTTAGGCCTAAGCCTAAGCTTTGACTTAGGCATAGGCCTAAGCCTAATTGGGACCCGTTTGGCGTGTTCGGAGCCCCGTTTGGTGCCCCCGTTCGGCGTGTTCGACGCAGTCGTACTTTTACAAATTGCCATTCAAAAGTTGACGCCTTCTTTACACGTTTATAGTATTCTACCATCTTATATCCTACCAATAGTAGGATATAAGATGGTAGAAAAAAAAGAAATATTTTTGTACACCCTGTACAAAAAAGGGTTCACCAACTTGACGCTTTTTACAGGGTGTCCGGTTCAATTCCGATAAGAAAAATTACGAAATTTTTTGAATTTTATTAATTGCTTTAAATTTGACCTCGAGAATTTTCGATTATAATTTCCTTTAAAAATTTGGAGGCCAGTCTTTTGATGCTGATGCTTCAATTCACTTAATTATTCTAAAAATTTTTTATTCCATAAAAATTTTAATAGGAATTTTTCCTGTGAAAAAATGAATATTAAATTTTTGTTAGCTATTCATTTTCGTATGTAGATGCATTTCTTATAATGCATTACTTGTACTAGTAAGTTGTAATTGCGTTAGTCATACTTATTTACGCCAGAAATACATCTGCTAACGAAATTAGTCTTTTACGCGAGTTACGCATTTACTCAGGTTATCATTCACCAAGTTTATTAATTTTTTATTTGTCTCTAGAGTAAGGCTGGATATGAAAAAATTATTGGCTCTTATGATTTTATTATTTCTATTTCAAATAAATTTGGGTGTAGATGAAGTGGATATTCTTTTGGAAAAGGTAAACATTTTTAACCATTCCCTCGTGGCCAAGAGGGCGAGGGAGGAGGTCCGTTCCGGAGAAATTTGAAGTTTTTTCACCACGCGAGATCAAAATCCAAAGTCTCATTCCAATTAAGAAAATGTTTGAAAAAAGTCCATTTTTTCAAGTTTTTAATTCAAAAATGACATTTTTTCATCAAATATAGCAAAATTAAACGCGCTATGTCTGTTTGTACTATTTCCGTAGCCTTAAATCTAATTCCGTTACGACCTATACCAATCGATAAGTCTCGGTGAGAGAAGAAAAATGATACCAAAATCATGAGGGTACCCGAGGCTTCAACGAAAATTTTTTGACTCCTTATCATTTTTAACGTAGCAAGCGCTCAGAACAAGCGCTCGAAGCGGAGCGCTCGAAGCGGAGCACTCGGAGCAGAGCACTCGTAGCAAACGCTCGCAGAGGAATACTAGTAGCAAGTGTCTGGAGCGGAAAATCTCCTCTTCCTCCAAGCGCGGTAGCACTCGGTTCCAGTTTATATAGTCAAACATAGCGCTTTTTATTCGAACAAATGAATTTTTGGGCAAAAGCCATTTATTTATCAAAAAAGTTACAATTTTACAAAAACGAACTACAGCAGCACCAATACCTGTAATTTTTTTCCAAAAATGCCCATTTTAAAAAAATTGTAAGATTGATTTTTTTAAATTTTAGCGTCAACTCCAAAGTTGGCTGAGCAAACTAAATGAGCAAATGTTAAAGCAAAGTATTCAGCTAGGAGGGATAAATAGACCATGGCCTGCCTATCAACCATGGAATTGGAAAGCTGGAATGAATGGGAAAAGAGAAGTTAACAAGAAAAATCGAAAAATTAAGAAAGCTATTGTTTTTATTTAATTTTGTAATAAAAATATTTTTTTATTTTTCAACGCACAATGTTTTTAAGTGTCTTGTTTTTAACTTGCCTTTGCCGATAAATCATAGAAGAGGACTAGGTGGTCAAAAAGGTCTCTCTGATGGTTTTTCTATGCGGGGAATCGATTCCCGTGAGAATTGAGGATGAAAATTTTCTGTTTTCTCGCACGAGAAACTCATGGCCCATAGTACCTAATGTGGGAAACTGTTAATGAAATGTCAAAGTCCAGCAATTTCGTTTTCTAGGGGATTTTCGCTGTCGAAAAACACGAATCCGAGCGATTTGATCCGCTCCAAGACCATTGGACCATGGTAAACATTTTTTCTCGGAGTATCCTAGATTACGAGTACAAGGGGTACCCCAAAACACGGTCAGATGGATTAGGAGTGGCTCAAATCTTTCGGATTCGTGTTTTTCGAGTCTTGGTAGCATATTGGTAGTGCACTTGGATGGTAGCCATAAGATCCGGGTTCGAAAACTTTTGCCTAATTTTAAAAATTCTTACTTACTTACGAACATAAAGAACTTTGAAATAGTTAAAATTTAAAAAAGATCCATTTCCACATATAAATGGGCCCTTTGTTTCCACACTTTTTATTATTGTTTTCTGGTCAATTACTTATAGCGCGGTTTCTTTTTCTAACCATAAATGTCACAAATTTTCTACATAACTGACACCAATCTGGCTCTCAATTTCCTTCCCTGTCCCAAAGTTAGATATATTTGTTCACATTTTTATGCTAGTTTCCTCCGGCCTCATCATGAAACTTTTTCAAACAGGTTTTTCATTTTCAAACAGCCGAAACCGTCTCATTATATTAAAGGGTTTGAACGCTAGTGAGCCACACACAGATACACGTGAAGCGAAACGCCTAGCGAAGAAAGTTTATTTGCAACTCATCTGTTCATCGACTCATCATTCTTCCAAATAATCTCCACTTTCAATCATCTGTGGCGTAATCCCGAATAATAATTATCCACAATAAGTGAAAATTTGATCATCATATTTTCATTGTTTTGACCTATTAAAAATCTGCGATCAAAATGAAACTGTTGCAAAATTTGAATGCTATATTTTTTGTATCCTATTTTTGTATTCTTTATTATGTAAATGGTCAAGCTCGTAAGTTTTATAATAACAAGGTGGTGCAAAAAGTGTACTTTGCGATTTTTTAAACTCGGAAATTTTTTCTAAACATGACCCTCCAGTAGTAATTTTATGCGAGTATTCGATAAATTGAATTCAAGACCCCTCTTCAATCTTCCCTGATCCTGATTCAGGGAAAACGGATTTTTGAAGCAAATTCACGGCGATTTTTGCTAAAATTGGAAGAAATTTTAAAACGAGTCACGCCATTCGACTCGCCGAGACGAGTAGAACTAATACCATAAAATGAGGTTTTCCATATTGAGCCCATTATCAAGTGGCAAAATTGACACATTTGCAGTTTAGGGGCTGTCCAGATATCACGTTATCAATTTTTTCGGATTTTTAGACCTCCCCCCTCTTCCAACGTTACCAAAAATGCATTAGCGTTATCAACTTTTTGCAGAGAGGGCTGTATATATACATGACTCAATTTTTCTCTGAATAAGGATCAGGGAAGCATTTTCAGGGTTCGAAAATGCGCGCAATCGATTACCCATATAAAATTACTCCTAGATGGATGATTTTTAGGAAAAAAATTTCCAGGTTCCAATAATCAAAAAAGTGCACTTTTTGTAACACCCTAGTGCCGTAGCTAGGGGGGAGGGCACTGGAATCACATGCACCTTCCCAAATCCGAAAAATGAAAAAAAATCCAAATGGCCCCCTTTATGTTTTTGTCCAAATTTTTTGGAAAAAGTTTTTTCGCCAAAATTTTCTATTTTTTCAATAAAAAGTGTCCAATTTTCAATTTTTACACTAAAGAATGCCATTTTTTCATCAAAAATCGTCAAATTTTCTCTATTTTGGCTCCAAAATGTGATTGTTTAAACTTTATCCATGAAGAGTTGTGCCAAGCCTGAAAAAAGTATTGCCTCCTCCAAATCTAAAAAAGAGTCGTGCCCCTAAAAAAGCCGAATTCTAGCTACGGCTCTGCATCACTCTATAAGAAACGTATAAAAAATCGAAGAAAAAGTTTTTGATTTAAGCTTCCATAAATGAGGAGAAGGGAGTGGATTGGGAAGAGATACAAGGAACATATATCCCCACCTCTCCCATAAATGAAGAAGTCGATAGGCACACTTCTCACCAGTAGGACAAGCAGAAAAATAAAAACCCTATATCAAGGGGACCCGGTGTAGTTACCTCTCTCCATTTCAGCTGAAGGCCGGAAAAAAATCAAAAGAGCTCCTCTTTATGATTTTTTAATTTTTGAAAAAAATTCTTTTAAAAATATCAATTTTCCACAAAAATTTACTCATCTTTTAACATTTTTTATCAATTTTTTCTTTAAAAAAGTCAATTTTTTCTTAGAGAGGATCTATACTTCAGTCGCAGTCGCTGCGACTAGTGTAAATTTAGTCGCCACGATTAGTCGCAGCGACAAATCGCTGCGACTGCGACTAACTTAAACTGTAGCTGAGAGTCGCGATTAGTCGCTGCGACTAATCGCGGCGACTAAATTTACACTAGTCGCAGCGACTGCGACTGAAGTATAGATCCGGCCTTAGGGGTTTCCTGAGCTCTAGGACACAATTGCCCTACATACAAGATTCCCTTCCTCCCTCAACCAAATAGGAGAGGAGAGGTATTCATGAAGAGGGAGTATGATTTTTCACCAATAATGAAAAAATTTCTCATTTTTTAACAAAAATCGTAATTTTATAAGAATTTTCAGCATAAAAACAAGCATTTTCCACAACAATTTTCTCCTGATACACGTAGAAATTTTTTTCTGTCGAACTTATCAAAGAGAAAAAATTTAGTGAAAAGAAAAGTGAGGCAAGTCAGACTTGCACCAAAGGCTCGAGGCAAGTAAAACTTGCATCAAAGGCAAGTTTTCTGACAGCTCTGCTTTGAACTGAAGGAAAGTATCGAGTCGGCCAATTTCAAAATTTAAATATTGAATTTTCTAATGCTTCGTCAATCGTTTTTTATGATTTTTTATGAAGATTTTGAAAAAATGAAAGCTGCTAAACATTTGAAAACTCAATTCTTATCTTTTAGCAACCTGTACGGATTTGGATTCAAATTGCCGAGATTGGATATCATCAGATAAAAATCTATGTTTTTCAACAGAATATATAAAAAGAAGTTGCCATAGATCCTGTGGATTTTGTGTTCATGTTCCACCAAGTAATTTTTTAGAGCATTAAAATTTTTGGTATTACTAAACATTAGCAACCGTAAATGACGTGGGCTTTTTTCGAAAAAAAATTTCTCTTAAAATTTCCTGAAAATCACCCTATTAGGGGTAAAATCATGCGAAAAATCGATTGGAGAATTCCCGAAGCGTGAAAATGCTTCCTTGACCCTGATTCAGGGAAATTAGTACATATTGGATTTTCGGGTACTACTAAANTATATAAAAAGAAGTTGCCATAGATCCTGTGGATTTTGTGTTCATGTTCCACCAAGTAATTTTTTAGAGCATTAAAATTTTTGGTACTACTAAACATTAGCAACCGTAAATGACGTGGGCATTGTTTCGAAAAAAAATTTCTCTTAAAATTTTCTGAAAATCACCCTATTAGGGGTAAAATCATGTGAAAAATCGATTGCGCGCATTCCCGAAGCGTGGAAATGCTTCCTTGACCCTGATTCAGGGAAATTAGTACATATTGGATTTTCGGGTACTGCTAAACAAGAGCAACCGTAAATGACGTGGGCATTTTTTCGAAAAAAAAATTCTCTTAAAATTTTCTGAAAATCACACTATAGGGGTGATTTTCAGAATCAGGATCAAGGAAGCATTTTCACGCTTCGGGAATGCGCACAATCGATTCTCCGCATGGAATTACCCCCAGAAATATGATTTTGAGCGAGAAGTTTCAAAATTTTTCGATTTTCGCTTCAATACACACATCTATTTTCCTGAATCAGGGTCAAGGAAGCATTTTCACGCTTCGGGAATGCGCGCAATCGATTATTCGCATGATTTTACCCCTAATAGGGTGATTTTCAGAAAATTTTAAGAGAAATTTTTTTTCGAAAAAATGCCCACGTCATTTACGGTTGCTAATGTTTAGTAGTACCAAGTTTTTGTTTGACCCCACCCTTATTGGTCTATGTCATTCTTAATTCATATGAGAGTTTTCTGAATGATTTACGCTGAAGGGTTCTAGAAAATTTTCACATCCGATTAACCCGAGTGACATTAGCTTTTTTTCACGTAAGCTGTTCATCATTATCTAATCGATTAAAAAGAAACCTGTTTTTGAAGAGCGGATAAAAAGTGAAAGCATACCCAGACATTTATCTCAAGGGTCGACAAAACTTGATTGCCAAACAAAGTTTTAAAAAAATTACGGAGCTATTGAACTTGGGAGGGCCGACTTAACGTGTGCCCCAAGGCCGAAGTAAAAAGTGCCGAAATTTTTACCGAAACACACCCCCTAGGGGTAAAAATTGATGCGGAAAACACTGGTGCCATTATTTTCAAACCAAAATCTTCGAAAACCTATGAATTTTCGCAATTTTTAAATAAAATAGGAGTTAGGTTGTATAAAATAATTGGGTTAAGTTGTATAAAGATTATTACTGAAAAAAGTGCAAAAATTCATATATTTTCGAAGATTTTGGTTTGAAAATAATGGCATCAGTATGTTCCGCGTTAATTTTTACTCCTAGGGGGTGTGTTTCTTAAAAAAATTTTTTACTTCGGCCTTGGGGGTCACGTTATGTGGGTCTCCAAGTTCATTAGTTCCAAAATTACCTTAAATTTTTTAAACCAAGAATATACAGGGTGATCCAACAGGTACTACGGTGAACTTTTCAAGATATTTTAGCTTCCCGACAAGATCTTTCGACGCAGTTTTTAGTACCTGTTGGACTACCCTGTTTTTTTAAGAGAATTTATGCCATTGAAAATCCATTTTAGAATTCGATTTAAGTCGAGTCCCACCATCTTTGCAACCTTTAGCTTTCCTGATAGGAACTTGGAGATCAGAACATGGCGGAAAAGCGGTGTTCCCAACTATCCCTAAATTTACTTATGGAGAAGAGATTACTTTCTGCTTGTCTGATCCTTTTACTACTTCTTCCAAATCCTTAAATTATACGTAAGTCATAAATAGATAACATTAAGGAAGGGACAAATCGGCGCCATGAACATTTCCAACCAAACATGGGCTAAGGGACGCCCAAAAAATTTTTTCATAAGTTCCCCTCCCCCCAAAGCTGTCGACCTTTTTTTGGCTGACGCACTTCGCGCGCCAAAAACGACCTCCCTCATCGCGTTATCCCCCCCCCCATAACGGAATTACCTCTCCCCTGAGTTACGAGGTATCCCTCCGCCCAATCGGGAGAGGTAGACACAAGACCGTAGAAGCTCCGAAATTTCGGGTGAGACTTAGGTCCAAAAATTTTGAAAATTTGTAAGGGTCATTCCTTATGTTTTTTTCGAAAATTTTCCTAAATTTTGGGCAAAAATATAAGGGACCAAGGGGAACCTTCATGATTTTTTTCATCCTCCAAACATTTCGAAGGGGCTCAAGGCCCCAGTTGTCCCAACGCAGCTACGGCCTTGGGTAGACAT